>JACN01121955.1:0-10246 GCA_000787155.1 Scartelaos histophorus | reverse complement strand
TGTTCTCCTTATGCCTGTGTGGGATTTCTATAAGCGCCGTGTGGCAGAGAGAGAGACTGGGAACTAAAGTTGTGTTGTGATCATGTGTAAAAGACAGTTGGACTAAAGGGACGGCGTTTAGGATTTTGATTTTAAATGTTTCATGAGGTAAACAAACCGCTTTTACCGTATTTTTCAGGCTATAAAGTGGATTATAAGGCGCAGTATCAAATAATATGTCAGTTGTGTCATTGTCCACACATAAGGAGCATCGGATTATAAGGAACAATAAGAGAAACAAAACACGTGTCGGATAAATGGAACTTTATTCAGAAACGCGTGTCGGATAAATGGAACTTTATTCAGGTCATTTACAATAACTCTCAGTTGTAGCTAACACAAAAATACAAGTTTAACAGTTGGTGATTTGGGCATCAAACATGCCCGGATCCTCTCAACATTGTTCAGTTTTAACACAAAAATACAAAACCTGAAATCTGCATGGTAATGGTGGCATTTTGGGTCCTTGTACAGCACACGGCAGAACTACCGGTATGTTGCACAGTCGCCCTATATGTGGCCAACATATTACTCCTCCTGACTCGCCCACTAATACGTTATTAGACTAATGTGGACAACATCAAATCGGTTGGAGGTTAAACACAACCAAAGGTCATACATAAGGCCACTGGATTATAAGGCCACTGTGGATTTTTGAGAAAATGTCATGATTTTAGTTGCACCTTATAGTCCGAAAAATACGGTACTTTAACAAATCTATTGCTGATTTATTCTTCGTTACAAAATCATTGGGCGTCTGTTATAATTTGGTGTTTTGGTTCTCAATTTTTATCCAATCAGAAAGCAGAATGAGCCTCACGAGTCACTACCTAAAGCACAAATTAACACCATTGCCGTAGTGATTAACATTTAAAACTACATATTACTTTCTGTTTTTTTACTTTTTACTTTTACTCACTATCCATGTGAAGTACACTTCTAACACAGCAAAAACTGGAGGGTTAACATTTCAGGGTAAAATATTTCAGAGTTGTTTTTAACACAACAAGTGTTATTTGAACTATTTGAAAGTTAAAGGATTTGTTTTTTTTTGCCAGAGTTGATATGGTTGAAGATACTGTAACTTCCACTAGTGTTAATTCAACTTCCACTAGAGTTAATTTGGCACCTCCCACCCACCACTTCAAACTCCCGTCACACAAAACCAGTTTGAACCAGTTTTGTACATAATTTCATCTTAAATTAACACAAATAAAGTGTAAAAAAAAACAAAAAACCCAACAACTCTGTGTGTTGTTAACCTAAATCAGGATAACTCTACAAAGTGTTACTCTCAAAACGTTAATATAACTCTTTCAGGGTTAAACAGAAACTTTGGTCCAGTGTTACTTAATTAAATGTTAAATTAACTCTAGAGCAGATTGGACTCACATAAACCTTGAGCAAAAGTTAAAATTGATTCTGTGAGAGTCAATTTAACACTGTACTTTTTACTCTGGGTGACTGCTGTAGTGAAACGTTAAATCAGCGTAAAAACAGCTGTCAGCCATTATGTTTTAATCATTTTTCCGAATTGAAGTGAACAAGTAAGATCTGTGTTCATGTTTTTACACTGCACCGGTGTTACCTGGAACAAATAAAACCAATGAGAATGATTTAAACTTGGATGTGTCTTTATCTGCAGGTTAAGACTCTGGAGACACGGGTTCAGATGTGACCGTAGTACCTTTTTAAACCTGTAGGAGCACAGTTCCTTTGAGTCTTCGGCCCCCGAGGTTGGCCCCACGTTTGGCCCCGGTCCCTCTTTGTCTGGTGATTGACACGTCTGATTCAAACGGCTCGGTGCTTTTCCTCGTTCGGGTTCATTGTGCTGATGCGTGGCTGCCAACTCCTTTAGTCATCGCGGAGGAAACTGTTCCAACCCTGTTCCACATCTGATCTGGAACTGGCTCTGAGCGCAGCAGCAGCAGCAGGATCTCAAAGCTAATGCTAAGCTAATGTGATTAAACGCATCAAATATAAAAGATTCAACTGATTAAAATTAATTAAAGGGGGGTATTTTACTTCTAAGGGGTATTAACTGTTAACGCATAACACTTAGATCACCGTGTCACCTGCGTTCACCGAAAACAAGGAACCGGTGTGTTATTTTAACGCTCTGAATCCACCTTCTCTTCGCTCTCCGCGCTAAGTTACTCCTCCTTCAGAGCTCCCCAATAATGAAACTACTGGACGACATAGGCTTGTGGGAGGAGCCTCGTACAGAAGGTTTGAATACAGCCCAGGAGAGATCGCTAAAAGAGTATTTTAATGTAAAACTGATGTACGTGGCGTTGTTTCAATATTTATTTTGGGGTTTTTTTTCAGTTAGCAAATCCCACAATGTGAACACAACCTTAGCAAATTCATATTCCTCTTTTCAAACAAGCATCATCGCGCGCCGCTCATGATACAGCCATCATATAAATCTAATGTAATGGCTAATATTGCCGGTTTGGGGCGCGCTAATGACGCTAAATGAATGTAAATGTGTCTGCCGCTCGGCTGAAGCGGAGATTACAGGAAGCATACGTAAAGCGATGAGGAGACAACATCCGCCAGAGCCACACTTCAGACCAACAGCCACACTCGCCGGAGAAAGGATGCCATTTGGCGAATCCTAATCGCACATTAGCTCGTCGTTAGGGGACGAGTTATGTATCGCCGCTGTATGTATAGAAATGATGATGGTGAATTATGCGCGAGAGAAACCGCAGAGGCTCTGGACCGAACTGAGGCCCATGTTTCTAACAAAGTCTGACACTCCTAATGCTGTTATGGGCTGCAACAATACAGGCTGATTGGATTCAGAGCTCTTAAGCCTTTAAAGTCTGTTTGCACTGTCACAGCGCGGTCCGGTGTTCAAAACCACAGCCAGGCCTGAGTGTGTGTGCATGTGCAAGTGTGTGTGTGTGTGTGTGTGTGTGTGTGTGTGTGTGTGTTTGTGAGTGTGCAAACAACTACAGAACAGCACATCCCAAACTCAAGCCCAGACCGCAGCACTGGCTTAGCTGATCTTGGACAAGTTTGTATCACGCCGGACTAAACCAGACCACGACCAAATCTGTAAGACTAGGATTAACATCATGAGCCGAGCGCCATCTGAACTGAGCGAAGTTACAGAAGGAGCTAGGACGTATCCAGATCAAATCAGAAGTTACTGAATGCAGCTGTTTTAACGTATAAGTTACACTGACTCTTCACCTTCATTGTAGCGGCTCCTTTGGCCTCAAAAAAACCACCGAACATTAATAAATGGTATTACTTAATTAATTTTTATTCATATTATTTTATTTTGTTGGGCAGTTATCTTGGAGTTCGAGTTGATGCCATTCCATTTTAAAAGAACTGATTTTAATTTCTAATTCTTCAAGGAAAATACGTCCGTCACATAACGTCATCAGCCTTCGCCCTTACGCGCTGGCGGCTTTTATAGTTTGCGAACCCCGCGATGGCCTAACTGTGAAAAAAAAAATCCCAAAAAAGAAAAGTTTCAGAAGAAAATAGAGAGTTTAATACAGCGTGGACATATTAATTTGCCTTCATCGCCAGTGACGCATTTGCCGAAAAATACCCAACCGAAGATGAGCGAAAGAGCGCGATTTCAGAACTGCTACGAAAAGCTGCAAACTATCTTTCAAGAAGTGGATTACCTCTCCTCAGTGGGGTAGTTCTTATTTTACTTTTACACAAATTCACAGTTCACAGTTTAATTGATTTCATTGTTTTTTGGGTAGAAGAGGGGGCAAAATGGCTCTTGTGATAATAAAGGTTGCAGACCCCTGGGCTGGACTAAAGCAGACCACAACTAAACCTGCAAGACCAGGACTAACATCATGAGCCAAGCACCATCTGAAGTGAGTGAAGTTATGAGCCAGAAGGAGCTAAGACGTATCCAGAATCCACCGCACAGATCAAATCGGAAGTTACCGAATGCAGCTGTTCTAAAGTATAAAAGAGGACTGAACCAGGTCTAAACCAGGTCTAAAAGAGGTATAAAAGAGGACTGAACCAGGGCTGAACCATGTGTAAACCAGGACAGAACCAGGTCTAAAAGAGGTATAAAAGAGGACTGAACCAGGTAAGAACCAAACCAGAACCAGGTCTAAACTAGGTCTCAACCAGGTCTCAACCAGGTCTAAACCAGGACAGAACCAGTTCTAAACCATGTCTGAACCAGGACAAAATCAGGACAGAACCAGGTCTAAACTACGTCTCAACTAGGTTTCAACCAGGTCTAAACCAGGACATAACCAGTTGTAAACCAGGTCTAAACCAGGTCTAAACCAAGACTGGCCTTGGCTTTTTTGCATCCTTAAATTGACTTCGCCCAAAGAGCACCACTGTGTTGTATCTACTGTGCATTATCCTCTGGAGGTCCAGGAAGCGCTGCTTTTGAAGCATTTTTTTTATATACAAGTCAAGGTCTGATAAAAATCATAAAGCATAAAGAAGCTCGATCACTCGATAAGCAGAAGTTTGTCCCCAGAAGGTTTAGCACAGCCCTTTATTTAACAGCAGACCCGTCGCTCAGGCTCAGTCCCGGGTTATTTCTGTGCGTATGATTGATATAGATAAACCCGATGGTGTGGAGGTGTGTTTGTCATTCACAGAGCAGGGGGCGGGGTCAGCTGTCCCATTAGAACAATGGAGAAGGTAAAGTGCTCCACCAAAAGGAACCGTCAATCATCATCACAGAAAATACAAGAAATGAAAAGGCGAAATACAAGCCAAAGGAAACGGTGCGTTCACGTCCGGTCTGCAGTTACACCACGGAGCGTCATTTCTCGATTTCTGTCCTTGGTCGTCATTTTTAGCTCTTTACAGTGCAATTTCTTTGTCACATTTTCGCAAGGAGGCAGCAGTGTCTTGCTCGTGGACACATTGGTAATAAGTAAAAGGTTGAAATTATGTGGTTGTGTTCATTTTGTCCCTTTAAAGAGGAACCGAAACACAAATCCAGGTGTGTTTTTGGTCTGTAACCTACAAAATACAAAAAAAATTAGGTCAATGAGTTTAAAAAAAACAGCCTTTTAAACTGTAAGAAAGAAAGATCCACTTGACCAAATATAGCAGCAGTGTCTTGCCCATGGACACACCGATAATAAGTAAAAGGTTACAAAAATAATAAATACAATACAATAAAATACAACATTTTAATAAAAAAAATATTAATTTGTGATCATATTGGGGTTTAAAAGAAGCCGCCTTTTAAATAGTAACAAATAATTCAAAAGTGTCTTGCTCATGGACATAACGGTAATAAGTAAAATGTTGCGATGGTGTGTGTGTGTTCATTTTGTCCCTTTTAAAGAAGAGACGAAACACAACTCGAGGTGTGTTTTTGGTCAGAAAACAACGTAGACCCGGAAGTGCCTCGAATTAGCGTAAACGTGACGTCCGGTTGATGCTTTTCTGTGGAAATGTCTCGAGTATTTTCCACCAGCTTCATAAATCTGCCCCATCATCAAATCTTCAAGGGATGTATTCTGTCCATGAAGAATTTATCCACAACTATTAAGCTAAAAAAGACAAAAATTTAAAAGCTAGCATTAGCATTAGCATTAGCATTAGCATTAGCATTAGTATTAGCATTAGCGAACTACTCCTGAGCAAAACTAACCTCATGGTAATGAATAAAACATAAGTATTAAGTAATTTATTAATAAGTAACTCTAGAATTAACTCTAGAATTAGAATCAATATTAGCATAGACAGAGAGATTTGTGCGGTTGAAATGCTACAGATGTTCACAGATACATGTTTAGCATTTAAACTGCACAATTTTTTCTAAGGTAATATCTACGTCATGAAATAGTTTTTTAATTTTAATTTCAGAGTCAGTCTGTGTTAACAAGTTACTTATGCTTTCTTCATTGCCATAACGTTACTTTTGCTCAGGAGTGGTTCGCTAATGCTAGTCATTGTTAGCTTTACGTTTTCATCTTTTTTTAGCTTGATAGCTGTGGATAAATTCTTCATGAATATTTCCTTTGCCGCCCTTGTTGGATGAAGATTTGGTGATGAAGCTGATCAAAAATATACGAGACATTTCTACCGATATTTTGTCATAGAAAAGCTTTAACCCGACGTTGCGTTTATGCTACATCGCGGCGCCTCCAGGTGTTGTGAAAAAGTATAAAAAGTACAAACATACAAAATATGAAAAAATTATGCTGGGGTTGAAAATAAACCGAATTTTAAACAGTTACAAATAATTCAAAAGAAAGATCCACTTCACCAAATACAGAGGCGGTGTCTTGCCCGTGGACACATCGGTAATAACTAAAATGTGGAGATGATGTGGGTGCGTTCAGTTTGTCGCTTTAAAGAGGAGCTGTGCTGGTGTCAGGATTAAACAAACTGAGGCAGCACAAGCCTTTGTCTTCCCAAACTGCTTTATCATCAGCGCACACACTTTTAATTAAGAAAAACAGCTTCATGAAAACGAGGGGAGAGACTCAGCAGAGGAAGAGGAGCAGCCGAAGACGCCGCGCAACACCACCGCTCGATGGAGTCACTTCTGGAGATGTTTGTAGGGCGAGAGAAGATTGGAATATGATATAGAGTCGTGCAGTTCATTGTTTAAAGTGATAGTTTGGGTTTTTTGACATGAATCTGTACGTCGTCCCCGTCACAGTGCAGTGCATAAACACTGACTTACCCCCGACAGCCCCGTGACACGAGTTCTCGCCCGGTTTTGGTGCTGATGAAAGTAGTTCCGGTGAGTTGGCTGGGGTCAAAAAAATAAAGCGTTTCCTTCTCAAATTACCCGGTTTTGGTGCTGACGAAAGTAGTTCCGGCAAGTTGGCTGAGGTCGCAAAAATAAAGCGTTTTCCTTCTCAAAACAATATGTGTTCAAAAGAGTGACACATTTGCATCACAAAACAGTTGTCGATGAAAAAGTCAGACCTCATAATCGCTCGGCGCTATTTTCTCTCCGTTCGTATCACTGCACCTGCCGCCAGGTGAAGCCGCTCCTGTTTCACCGTGTTTATGGTTCGGAAAGTTAACGGCAAAATTTCCGACTATGACACCGAGAACTTACACAAGATTATATACTTATTACTCTCTCACATTAGGTCTCATGTTAGCTCTCACGTTAGCTTTCATGTTAGCTCTCACGTTAGCTTTCATGTTAGCTCTCACATTAGCTCCCACATTAGCTTTCATGTTAGCTCTCTCTTTAGCCCTCACGTTAGGTCTTAGGTTAACTCTCACGTTAGCGCTTACATTAGCTTTCACGTTAGCTCTCACATTAGCTCTCACGTTAACTCTCAGGTTAGCTCTCAGGTTAGCTCTTAGGTCAGCTCTCACATTAGCTCTCTCTCTTTAGTTCTCATGTTAGCTCTCACATTAGCTCTCTCGCTTTAGCTCTCAGGTTAGCTCTCACATTAGCTCTCTCTCTTTAGCTCTCATGTTAGCTCTCTCGCTTTAACTCTCAGGTTAGCTCTCACGTTAGCGCTCTCTCTTTAGCTGTCATGTTAGCTCACTCTCTTTCGCTATTATGTTAGCTCTCATGGTAACTCTTATTAGCATTCACGTTAGCTCTTAGGTCAGCTCTCACATTAGCTCTCAGGTTAGCTTTCATGTTAGCTCTCACGTTAGCCCTCTCTCTTTAGCTCTCACGTCAGCTCTGTTGCGACGCAGCGTCATCGTCTGAGCACGTAAACACCGCCAAACAACTGAACAACGTGTCGGATTCATGCTCGGCTCACAGCTCGCAGCAACAGCGCAGTGATACGAAGGGAGAGAAAATAGCGCCAAGCGATTATGAGGTCTGACTTTTTCGTCGACAACGGTTTTGTGATGCAAATGTGTCACTCTTTTGAACACATATTGTTTGGAGAAGAAAAACGCTTTATTTTTGCGACCTCAGCCAACTTGCCGGAACTACTTTCGTCAGCACCAAAACCGGGTAAGAACTCGTGTCACGGGACTGTCGGGGGTCCAACTTGCCGGAACTACTTTCATCAGCACCAAAACCGGGCAAGAACTCGTCTCACGGGGCTGTCGGGGGTAAGTCGGTGTTTATGCACCGCACTGTGACGGGGAAGACGTACAGATTCATGTCAAAAAACCTGAACTATCCCATTAAAAACAAGATGAGGCTTTTTGACATTTGTAACAGTCAATAATTGGCTGGGATTGAAGCTGAGCACTTAATGACTATTGCAAGTAACGTTTTATGTTTGTCTAACACAACATTTAGCTAACACAACATTTGGGAAATCTAAATGACATAAAGTGAATCTAATTAAAGAAGGTTATAATGCAAGATCAACTTTTAGGAGCTTTCTCGATAGACAGATAGATAGTTTGAGTATTTTAGTGATCTCTCCCGGGCCCTATTCGAACATGCTTACGGTTAGCAGTACGAGCTTGTACAAGGCTCCGCCCACTAGCCTACGTCGTCTTTTCTCCCACGCGACAACTCTCCATAAATATACAAAAACATGATACAAATCTGTGTACGACAAGTAGTTTTATGGTGGTTGTAGTGTTGTAGCGCTCTGAAGGGGGAGTGACTCGGCATGGAGAGCAAAAGGAGGCAGCACTCAAAGCATCAAAAATGAAAAAGTAATTTGCTTTCAGGGAATATAGGATTTTTAAAACAAACAAAAGGTAAAATGTGTTACAGTTAATATCCCGTAGAAGTCAAATAACAAAGCTCCTTGGGCATTTTTAAGTATTTACCAGTTTTCAAACAAGATAAAACCTGAAAAACAGTCGCCTTTTTTTACCAAATCGCATCTTAAAAGTTCAAAATCCAAATCCTTCAGTGAAGTTCTTGGTGCCTCCTAGCAACACGATAACAAGAACACAAAGTCCTGGAGTTGACTCATTTACACAGATCAGCCCAGAGGATTTACACAGTAGGAGTTTTGTTTAGCAAAGTGTCAAAAGTATCTGTGGTATATTACAAATACTTTACAGAAGACATGTTGTGCTCTTGTGTGCTTCATAAGTTGTTCTAATCTGACACTTTTGTTGTCATTTATATATTCGATATTTGTAATATTCACCTAAAATGACTTCATAAAAGAAAAATCTCCACTGGCATGAAAAGTTATCTCATGTTAGCTCTTAGGTTAACTCTCACGTTAACTCTCACGTTAGCTTTCACATTAGCGCTCACGTTAGCTCTCACATTAGCTCTTTCTCTTTAGCTCTCAGGTTAGCTCTCATGTTAGCTCTCACATTAGCTCTCACGTTAGCTCCTAGGTCAGCTCTCTCACGTTAGCTCTCACGTTAGCTCTCACGTTAGCTCTCACGTTAGCTCTCACGTTAGCTCCTAGGTCAGCTCTCTCACGTTAGCTCTCACATTAGCTCTCACGTTAGCTTTCACATTAGCTCTCATGTTAGCTCTCACGTTAACTCTCAGGTTAGCTCTCAGGTTAGCTGTCACATTAGCTCTTAGGTTAGCGCTCACGTTAGCGCTTACATCAGCTCTCTCTTTAGCTCTCATGTTAGCTCTCAGGTTAGCTCTCACGTTAGCTCTCTCGTTAGCTCTCTCTTTAGCTCTCACGTCGGCTATGTTGCGTCGCAGAAACAAGATAAAATCTGTTGCCTTTTTTACCAAATCGCATCTTAAAAGTTCAACTTCAACTTCAACTGAAATAAAAGTTCAAGTTGAACTTTTATTTCAGTGAAGTTCTTGGTGCCTCCTAGCAACACGATACCAAGAACACAAAGTCCTGGAGTTGACTCATTTACACAGATCAGCCCAGAGGATTTACACAGTAGGAGTTTTGTTTAGCAAAGTGTCAAAAGTATCTGTGGTATATTACAAATACTTTACAGAAGACATGTTGTGCTCTTGTGTGCTTCATATGTAGTTCTAATCCGACATTTTTGTTATCATTTATATATTCGATATTCATAATATTCATCTAAAACGACTTCATAAAAGAAACATCTCCACTGGCATGAAAAGTTGTCAAGTTCACAGTTATTTGTAGCCTATTGAACTGACATATCCCACAATATATCAGAATAAGCGCACAGTTTCTTTTTTGTGTGATCAGTATTGTATTTGATTTTCTTTATTCGTGGATCAAAAACTTAAATCTAGTCAAGTTAAGATTTCTTGAATTGAGAACGTTTTTCACTTAATAAGCAGGGCTGGATACTGAAAAATTAATGATCGTTTGGTAATAACAAAGAGGAAAATAAATGCTAAATGGTAATAATAAAATCTAAATAA
>KN493304.1:10488-58401 GCA_000787155.1 Scartelaos histophorus | reverse complement strand
TATATAGTATATATAGTATATATAGTACTTATATATTACTTATCGCCAATCTGAATAAGGAGATAGTTAGATTTCGGCGTTAAAATGCAATGTTGAAGAAAGCTCTAGAGGTGAAACAATAGAGGCACCAGGAGGAGCTTGACAGTATAGTTGCAGCTGTGGAGATGTCTGCAGAGACAGCTGTCAAAAATCTGAGAAATCAGCTGCAAAATGTCCAAAAGAGTCAGGAGACGTTATTCATGAGAAAGATATAAAAATAGCTAACTAAAGAGACAGCTTTGAGGAACTGAAAACCAACAGGAACAGACCCAGACTTTGTGAGGGATATGGAGATGTCGACTCAAGAAGTCATCCAAAAAAATAAAAATATAGTAAGTACTCATATTGTTTATGCGTCATGTGAGTTAATTTAGTTGGAATGCTCTGAAGTCAGAAGTCTAAACGATCAATTGGGAAACAACCAACCCCCAGTTGTCTGGAACACCGTATTAAATTGAACTTTTGCTTTATCTTAGTCTATTAAACATCAGTAAAACCACATTAAAAGTTATTAAAAAAACATTATTCATAATAAGTTATTCATTATTTTAACTCAGACAGAAGCAACCTCTAACTCACTCAATTTAAGTCCTGTTTCTTTTCAAACTTACCCAAAGCTTTATATTGCTTCATTAACACTGAAAAAAAATTCTCCCAACCTTGAAGTCTCAAAACCACCAAACTCTCCCCCATCACCACCATCTCGCACTGAGGAAACCAAGCTGTCCTTTCTAATGGAGGAGCTGACATGTGTTTGTGCCATAGTTATAATTCCTTCCAAACTTCACAGACCCTTGATTAGAGCCCTTACCTCAGTGGATTTCATTGTTTTTGAATGTGGCTTGGTCCTATGTTTAACTATGGGTCATGTTGATGTTGTGGTTGTCTTTCTTGCAGCTGTTCTAACCTTCTCCCTCTCATATTATTTCCAGTGACTAAGCATTAGTCTCTTTCTCTGTGTCTCCCTGGTTTCCCCGTGGAGCTGACGGAAACACATTTTTGACATGTCATCTTTGTAAGTGGCTGCACTTCACCACACTTCTATGTGTTTTCTAATACATTTATGCAACATGGATACAGGTCATTGGGAAATTAACATCCTTTCATAGAACAGGGTGACTGTGACACCACCAAGCTGTTATAGGTGCCTGCTCATGGTGTGAATGTATGTTTTTCAAGCTATATATGTTTTGCAATACCTTTTAAATAAATGCAAGCCAAGGCAAGTTTATTTGTATAGCACAATTCATACACAAGGTAATTCAAGGTGCCCTACAGAATAAGAAATACATTAAAATTAGAATACAAACAAATCAAAACATGAATCATAAAATTAAAAAAGAGAGAGACATGAAATAAGAGTGCAGAATGATACAGCTGTTGCATTGCTGTCATATACACAGCAAAACAAAACTGCTTTGAGCCTGGATTTAAACAGAGTGAAAGTAGAGGCCTGTCTCACATTTTCAGGAAGACTTTTCCAAGTTTTAGCTGCATAAAACTGAAATGCTGAAACACAGACTCCCCGTGTTTAGTCTTGACTCTGGGCACCAGCAGGAGGAAGGTCCCTGTGGTCCTGAGTGTGAGATGGTTCAAGGGGACACTGACATGTCAGAGATGTAGATTGGTGCCAGGTCAG
Source organism: Scartelaos histophorus (assembly GCA_000787155.1). Classification (NCBI taxonomy): domain Eukaryota; kingdom Metazoa; phylum Chordata; class Actinopteri; order Gobiiformes; family Gobiidae; genus Scartelaos; species Scartelaos histophorus. The sequence continues at coordinate 56,723 of KN493304.1, read as the reverse complement.
GAATTCAACACAGACGAGTTTAATGATGTACTGTGGGACATTCCAGGCAAAACAATTACATCTCCATGGAGACAAACCTGTGGCAGATTCTCCAGCAGAACAAACAAACAAACACACAAACAAACAAACATATTTTTATATTCATTAATACCCAACTATAAAATATTCTCCTATCATTCAAACATATGAGAGTCTGATATTTTAAATACTGAAAATGTTTTACTGCTAATAACAAGATTACAATCAAAAAGTAGAAAAGCAAAAATGTAGTAATGCTATTCCAACTATTCTGGGGTGTTAAGTAAAGTCTGCAGAGATGCTAATGAGGCTAAGCAGGTGTCGGTGAATGAGGTGCTATGAGAGAGAGAAGAAGAGAGAGTGAGGAGAGGAAGAGAGGGAGAAAAAGTGAGAGAGAGAGAGAGGAGTGGGAAAGGGAGAGAGAGTCAGCTGCTCCTGTCCATCATTGACCTGTGGAGCTCCTGCAGCAGTGAGAATGCATCACATACCACAGACACAGACTCATGTCAAATACCAAAACATTAAAACAGGCATTTTATATGAATATTTATCAGAATACAATTTCAGCACATTACCTAGCACCCTTTAAGAAGTGTTTACTGTACGTGGTGGCTTATTAATGATGAACTACTTCCATTTACTCCCCTTAAATTCACAAATATTATTTATAAATATATATTATTTTGAACAAAATTACTGATCACCAAATAAACTACCCATTTTAAAAGAGCACAGTGTGACTATTTTGCCAGCTAGTTGTCTCCACTTTGCCTATAATGTTCCTATAGAATAACATTAAACTTTTGGATGTTTCTTTTTCTTTAATTTACAAGTGTTTTATTGCCTTGGAAAACACTCAAACTGTGAGTGGTTTCGCCTCTGCAGAGATTTGATGTAATCCACTAAATTTAATGCCAAGTAAAAGATTCTAGCCAAAGTTACATAGTGGTGCCGTATTTTGATCTATCTGACGTAAATTAAAATAGAAAGAATAAATGGTTTAATAAAAATACAAACATATAAAGCTAAATGCAAAACAACGTGAGCAAAAAAAAAAAAAAGAATAGATCAACTAACAGAAACAGAAGACACAAAACAAACATTAAACAATTCTAAACAATCCATTCTAAATAAAACATTAAAAATTAAAATGGTGGTTGCAGACTTCTGGACTTCTCTGTTCATATTTTTCACTCTTACGATGGGTTCACACTCCATATTAGAACATATTAGAATTGCCATTAAACTGGGACTAAAACCAGAATTAAAACAGGGCTAAACCAGGACTAAAACAGGACCAAACCAAGTCTACATTAATATTAAACTAAACGCAAATCAATCAAGCTTAAATTTGAATCCACCCATAAATATATTTTTTTTAACTTATACAAATTCTGCTTAGCACTAAAAAAAACAAAAGATAAATCAATAAATGGGGGGGGAAAAAAAGAGAAAGAAATAACAACACAAAAACAATTCTAAATAGTAGTGATGGTACTAGACTTCTGGCCTCTGCTTCTCTGACCCAATTACTTCACAAGCTGAGGCCCACACTGACCCTGTGAAGTAGCCAACCCGAGATTGCCTTTTACTGTGGTCACTATCCTATATTAGACACCTTTACACATCTCTAAATGTTAAACCCTAAATACTAACCTTTCCTTAGCTTTTGCCAACATCACCTCTACACAATTTAACACGCTCCTGCTCTTTGTTTTCTTTTTTTGTTTTTCCTCATCCCTGCCCCTCTATCCAATAAGTGCCTCTTTAATAATCAGGTAGCAGATCCTCTTCCTGCAAAGTTACATAGTGAAACTTTGATCACAACATGGTTTTCTATTTTATTATTAGTCCATCTGAACAATTCACATTTAGCTAAACTGCCTTTTTCCGCTCTTCTCCGGAAAGTTTTGACCCAATTCCTTAGGTCGTTCCAAACTGACCCCCTGACGTAACCTACCGTCTTTACGTTACTCTCCTTTTCATGGGTTTTTGCTTCCTGTTATAGGTATTTTGAGGGTTTATTACCATTAAAAAGATTGGATATTTTGTTTTAAATTGTTAAATGCTATGGTAACTGTCCTCATTCTTCATTATTTTGAAACCCATGGATTTCAGTGCAGAATACATGTTTTTGCTAACGCTAAGCGCTAACCTTTACTTAGTTTTGTCAACAAACATCACCCCAACAGTGACAATGTAGCCTGTGGATTTGCTCCTGTATTCCCCCCCTGTCTTCCTCATCGCTGCCCCTCTGATGTCCGACAGGTGCTCCTATCCGAAAACCTCACTTTGGTATATTTAGATTTTGAAACCTGAGATCGGTGGTTTGCCATTGGCCCATTTGCGCACATGAGATCCTGTGTAGGACCCTCAGCTGTGTGCTGTCGCCCAGCGTTTCTCTGGAGGGAAGCTGGGGAGGCTTTGGCGACTTGGGAGACCATTTATTTCTAATTCAACGGGTAAGCATATAAGAGGGTGACATGCATTGGCTAATATTGAATCTACGGCATTGCTTTCGGTCTTGGAGATGTCTTTGTCTGCCAAATTGATGCGAGCTTATTTGAAGGATCTCGATGAGGATTGACAAGCCTTGAATTGTTTTTGTGGAGTAACCAATCAAAACAAAGTACTACGAAACAAGCAAGATACACCAACTTTTTCCAATCGGATGCTATGACCTTTTCACCTCCGCTTTGCCAACTCACCGAACCCCAACTCCAACTTGCAACTTCTTCTAACCTCCTCCAACATCTTTCCTATCTCTTTTTTACCCTGAAATAATCTTTTTTAACTTATAGAATTTTCTGCTTAGCGCTAAAAAAAGCGAGTTAGTATGCTGCCTATATTTAACCTGCAGCCTCAGAAGGCATTGCATCTCTGTTAGCTAAACGCAGTCCACCAATCAGCTTGTGGCATTAGCTTACATGTCAAATAGCACTGTAGCACTGGTTCAGCTGTCTCCAATCTTCAACCAAAAGGCCTGTGGTGTCCTGTCTGTTATGGCCCGTTCAGGGGGAGGGGCCACTGTCACACATTCAAAACCTGGGTTAATTCAGTCTAGTTTACCTCTTCCTAACCCTAGCTTTGTTAATCCCTAATTTTCCATAACGTTAATCGTGAATTTTTAGCTATATTTTCCATTTTCTTACCATTCTGTTTAGGGAAATTCACAAAGTTGGGACTAGCTTTTGGAAGATTCAAGCTTCATTGCTACCTGGATATATCGTGGGAGACTTTTACTGGTATGGCGTGTGATTTGGTTGGAGAATTTTGAGTTTTATTGAAATATTGTGTGCTATTTTTATGCTTTTAATTGATTTTTAAATTGGGAGGTGACACAGGCAGGCAGGCTCTTAAAATACCCCCCTAGCTGTTGCCCATTTGTCCATTGGCTTAACCTAGATACTTTCTCTTTTACAATTGTTAAAACTTTCCTTTAACTGAAAGATAGTGAGTACGTATGTTACTTAGCTTAGCGAGACCAGTATTCACAATTCCTAAGTACTTATACTGAATTTGTCTTTTCAATAGAGCCCTAATCCGTCTCAAAATGGCGGACACTGAGGAATTGGAACTTGAAGATGGGGAGGAGGTATGTAAACTTGCATTAAACTTTTCATTCATTGCTTTGACTCTCGCAATTTGAGATTATCTTGGACTACACTGCAAAAACTGAATATCTGCTTTTGTTTAATTGGCTTGAATGCAGAAAATAATATAGGCTGGGCTAGTTATCTGTTATTTTTTATTTGTTATATGTAATCTTTAAATGACAAAAATTCTATTTAATTTAGTTTAACTCTGGTAAATATGAGTTTTTATGCAGTTGTCAATGACACAGATTTTAAGAAACATACAGAGAAAGACATTTACAATTTTAATTTTAGATTTTTGGGATTTATTTACTAGATTATGGGTATCTTTAACTTATTTCAATATGTTTTCCCATTGTCAAACTCTCCTGCATTAAGTAAATTAAAAAGTAAATAGTCAAATAATGATTGCGTGTTGTGTAACTAAATCAGATCTACAAATCTAACTATTATTCTGAATTCAAGCCATTTAAACTCAAGCGGTTGTTTGATGTTTGCAGTGTATTATATAGAGGTTGGTCCCTTGAATAGTCGTCCTTACAGTCAGCAGTTCATGTAACCTGCCCTCTATGTTGGATACTGTTTCAAGAGAGGTTTTTAGCTGGTTTTAAGTCTGGGGTGGCCCTTAACAACCTGCTATAAATCATGAATGGACTTAAATTAATCTCTTACCTAATAGAATATCTCTCCAAGTGTCATTATGTAGACTGATGAAATATACAGTAGCAACCTGACTGTATAAATGAATTGAGACATATTAACTTGTTATTCTAGGCAATACGTAATATGTTCAATCCAAGTTCTAGCTGGCATTGAAATGGGCAGACTGTGATCAATCTTGCAAAAGTAAAATATTATTGGCACATTTTAACATCATTTTAACATTACTACATGCCATTAAGTCAATTCATAAATGTTCTCCACAAAAACCTGAATAAGCTATCCTTTTATAATAATTATCAATATATACTATAATCATTTTAAATATCTGTTTCACATAAATACACAAAGAGGACCATGTATTTTGCGTTGTCTAAAATGTCCCTCAGTATGGCATTAAACATCTCAATCTTGCATTTATTCAGTAAAGATGTTTCTACTCCTAAAAACACTCTTAAATCTTAAATCTTTGCTTAAATCTTTTTGGCTAAGTGGTACCTCCTGCTTGCTTTAATTTGCGTTCTTAAATTTGATTCTATACTGTGGAACATTCCAGGCAAAGTGCCGGTTTTCCATGGAGACAAGCAGGCAACAGACCACCCCTGGAAAAATGACATAATGCACCTTTAACAAATGGGGATGCACTGAGTTTAATGCAGATATTAATTAAAACTTTAAAGTAATTTATATCAAATTAGAATAGGTTTTATTGCTATTGCTTCAGTGTTATGGTGTAGCATAACAATTAATAATGATGTGCTCTGTGGTAAAACAAAAAAGGCAAAAAAAAAAAGATCAATAAAAATAAAAATAGACTTTGATACAGAAATACAAATATACAGAATGAGCAAACATCAATATTGTGTTGTTGTGTAGTCACAGACGGCTAAAGTCTTGTTTTGGCAGATGGTCACATACCTTTAGCCTGTCTAGTGTCATCGCTCATCACCCACAGAATACACAAGACAGTTGCTCACTTGTTTTAGCTCGGATTTACAATGTCCCGCCAGCTTTAAGCTTTCCACCTAACTGGCAACACAAGTAATGCTGTCAGTGATAAAATCTAATGTAGGGTTGTCACAAAGATCAATCTACCGATTCTAATCTATTCTAAAAGTAGCACTGAAACTATAATCGCTTTTGAACAAGTATAGATATTGAACAAATCCTTGCCTTAATAGTTTTGAAACCATGTATTAAAAGAAAACTACCAACATGTTATGTTGAAAATTACATTACATTGCATGAAAAGTCGTGATTTTAAAAACACAAATTGGATACTGGGCCTTAGTATCGAAATGGAGTTCGACATTTTTGTATCGTGACATTAATCGAACATTTGGATTGTCTGCATTACTTTGACTTCTGGTTATATGAATAAAATGTCTATATTATTCTAAAAAGGCTCATACATAGATCAACATTATCTTAGCAGAATGGACTCCTGAATAATGACTATTTAGGAGTGTCTTGTTTCAAAAGTCCTCAGCACTATAGTAAATAGAAGATATTTTGAAGACAAAAGAAGCTGACAAAAACTATATAGGTTTGTTTTTGCTGATTACACATAAGACATCTAATCAAGGGGCCAACCATTTTAAAAAGTGTAGTTACCAAAGCATTTTGCCATTGTATCATTGTATAGACACAGTATTTGTTTTATGTCATTACCAACTGTGTAGTTTTGTACCACTGCTACTGTTACTCTATAAGTTCAATGCACTACTTAAAGTCATGTATGTGTATAATGTACATTGTTCAAAGTCTCCATGTCAGTGTCCAATGGAAGAGTGAAAGCAGAAGGCTTAATTCTAATCCTAATTTCCTGGTGAAATTGGATTAAAATAGCCTTGTATTGTTTGTCAATTAACACTGATACCTTATAGGGGAGTTTATATGATTTTTTTTTTTTTAAAGAATCACATCCTGTAATCATTTAACTCCAATATAACGCATCAGTGATTTACTATCATTCATAAGATAGTAAATCGAAACAGGAGGGAGGACATATCTATATCACATACACTCTGATTTCACTTAAACTTTCATCTGACCGTGGAGAAATTACGCATTTTGAAGTTAAGTAAGCTGGCCTCATATGTATCTACAGAATGGAGAGAAACATAGTGCTAGAAAGGATTTTTAGACTAAACATACTAATTATTTGTTTGGAATAGGCCTGTAATTCATTAGTATTTGACATTTATTTTATTGCAAATATGCAGGACTTAAATTCAAGTAGGAGTGGTAGTTAAATGTGCTGCACCTGATTTTTACTATCCCAAAAACGTAAAAAAACAAAATGACTTCTTTATAAACTTACCTTATGCATTACTGTACATCGTATTTATTTACCACAGTGAGTTTATAAGATCTTTTCACAACTTTCAGAGCTGCTATTACTCTTAAATAAAAGTGTTAATTTGTAGATGTATATTTCTCAGTCTAGCCATATGACAAATTTAGAAGTAGACTTTTTGAGGACATCGACTGGTAGAAGAAACAGGAACTGGAAGCTAAAAATGACCTTAGTGGCATATTCCAGGAGTTCAAATAGAAGGTCATAGTATTAATTAATTCAGTACTAATAATATGTCTTGTAATTGCGTAGGACAGTTGTTATTCCTAGTAGTAGCTGGTTAGATCTTTATTGTTTTCCTATGGTTCTCTCCTGTCTGATAGATTATAATTATGAAGTCACTTACAAATGTTGATAATGGTTTGAGATGCTTTTTCTCTCAGCTCTGGTTCAAATCAAGAGGTAGATTAACCAGGTTTTTGCATAAGAATGTGTATATATTCTTCAGTTTAAGGGACATTTTCAGATTACTGATCAATTAAAAAGGTTCAAAATCAAATCAGAGGATGGACATTTTTGTTTAAGCTTTGTTTTGTTTGCGCAATTTCATTTAAACTATACAAGAAGCAGATTTACCAGTATAGACTTGGAATTAATTTAAAAAGCTAGAATTAAACAGGGAAGGCAATGAGGACACTTGTATGTTGTATGTTGCATTGTATTTTAGTGCCTGGTTTGATGCTGGTTTAGTCCTGTTGTAGACTTGTTATGGGTCTGTTCTAGTCCCAGTTTAGTCCAATTTGTTGTAGTGAACTTGCCTATAATCTTTTAAATTTTGTAGGTGATCATTGCACTTTAAGATCATAGTGTTAAAAGCTATATGAGTTAAAGTGAGAGTTTCTTCTTGGCTGTGGTGCTTAGCCTGAAGTTAGACATGCTATTTAAAGTGCGCTATGTGTGGAAAGGAAGACACTCTTGGACTCAAAGTGCATTCCTGGTGGTTTTAGATCTACATTTTGCTACACTGTACATTTAAAAGAGCCATATTATGCCAAATGAACCTTGTGAACTTCCAAACAACTCACATTTTTGAATACAGAGCACGCCGATGTTTAGCTGTTATGATAGATACTTACACTTATACTTTAGACTTTAGGCTTTTCTGCGACCATAGAGATGTTTTTGCGCTTCCTAGAATTTTCCATGGATCTGACCTATAACTTGGCCTGGTAGTGTCATCTCTCCATGGATCTAAGTTTAATGTCACACTGTGGAACATTCCAGGCAAAGCAAAAACATCTCCATGAAGACCATGCACTAGAAAATACTCGGCTGTTACCTCCTCAAAAACACACCTGGAGTTGTTGCTGGAGTAGATTCCCTTATTATAAATCTGTTTACGTCTCCAAAGCTCAAAACTTGCATCTTGTAAAGTCACGAAGCGCTAGTTTTCAAGTTAGCATCTACATTTTACCTTTTGTTCACTAGACATAAGCAATTCCACGACTGAAATTACCAAAATGATCCTAGTGAAGGTGTACGGAGTTTAAACACACAGTGAAGCATGACATCACAAGGTGGAACAGTGTTTGAAAGAAGAACTCAGGTTAAATATGCAGGATCTGTGTGTTAAACATGTGAATAAAACCCAACTCCAGGCATGTTTTTGATAAGGAAACAACATAATAACATCAGAAAATAGTGTAATATGCGCCCTTTAAATCACACTTTGGCTTCTTTAACTACAGGGTTTGCAATGATAGAAAATTGGTTTGCTAATGAACGGCACCTAACCCACTCTGTTGACTTTGTTGTAATTTTATTTGGGTCAATGTAATCCTATAGGACTTTGTGTGAACAGACCCTGGGATTGGAAAGCTGTGCAAACAATCTGTGCTGTAGCAACTGATCACAGGCACAGCCAGTACAATGAATAAATAGAAATGAATAATTGTCATATGAGACCATGGTTTAGAAGGCGTGTAGTCATCACAGTGAAATATAGGTGTGTTTAGCATGCAGCCTGAAATAGACAAGAGCAATCAAGTAGCAAGAGGTTGTGGAAGTAAAACCTTGTCGTCTTAAATCAGGATTCTAAGCTGTAATGTTATTTTTGTTTTGTGAATCTCTTGAAAATGTAATCAGTATTTGAATTATAAGAAGATTTAAAGTTCAGTGTTTGGACAGGATAATTTAGAATGTTGGTTCATTTTTTTTAAATTAAAGCGAGTGCTAGTAGTAGTAACAGAGCTGGAGAAAATTCACCCTCAATCCTTGTTAATCTTGTGCTGTTTCTCCCATAACCTATGAAACCACATAGTGTCCTATATTTGTAGTATATTTATGAGGAGTATTCCACGGTGACTACAACTACTTCAAGTGGCTCTATGCAGCAGGTAAAGCACCTCCTTCAAGGGGCCGAGAATAGCTGCTATGCTAGCTATGATGCATCGCCCTCCATGTCCGCATGCTAGTAGATTTGTATGTGCAATTTCAACCCAAAATATGGAAATTGTAAGTGGTAAAACAGGCAACTTCAGCTGAATCAAATCCTTTGGTTAGAGATCGACCAATATAGCCGATGACTTCAGTGAAACTGATATTTTTGGGCCAATTTGGATTATTTTGCACAAATGGTCTAATTTAAATGACTCCAGACTCACAGCTTGTGTTTAAAATCATAAACCTATAAGGAAGCGGTTTAATCATGTGTTCAAAAGAGTTCAAAGGGAACATTATGTCTGTTCTTAAAGCAGCACGTTGAAGAAAAAAACTAAATATCGGCCTGTGCTGAAGATTTAAGGCCACTTCCTGTGCAAAGTGCAAAAAATTTGCCCAATATATAGGCCAATATCAGTCTATCTCTAACTTTGGTAATACTATTATGTTATACTATTGTATATTTGGTAATAACCAAACATAAAATAGCCTTAAAACATGGAGAAAGGCATAATTCATCAACAGATAATTTATTGAGAATTGTTCAGGCTTAGTAACTACTTAATTAATACACTAATCAAAGCTTGTAGTTACTAGGGCAGAAACATTCTTAATAAACCATTTGTTCATCATGAATTGTCTTTCCTCATGCTGTAGTTATTATAAAGCATTACCAAAAGCAATACTTCAATCTATCATTCCTCACATTTTGCATATTTTTTGCTTTTTATTTCATATTGCACATCATACCATTTCCATAATCACCACAGTGCTTCTATTTTAAGCATTAGAGTGAGAGATGTGCTGCTGTGAGCTAGTTTAGCCCAGGTGACAGGTAAGTTGTGCTAAGCTGCTGTAAGAGCTTCATGGCTTCTAGTTTAGCTTATTGCAGTAGTAAAAGCAGTAGTTCCCGCTTTGTAGTGATAGTGATCAGGGCTGTGCGATGTTTGATGTTGGAAAATTCATTAAACATTAATGTTTAATGATTTACTTGCTAGACATTCATTAAAGGTAACTTCACCAGTGGAGGGTCTGTCACCTGCTTGTCTCCATAGAAATGTTGACCCTAAACTAGTATAAATCGTCACCCTGTTTTTATTTAATTATAGTTATTTTTATTGCTCAGAAATACCTTTAAAAACATGCTTCCTTTCTGTGAGCGGGGTCACCTCTTCACAGATAAGACCTGCAGTTTGGCCTGACAGTGTCACCTTTTCATTTCCATTTATATTGATGAGTTTATGCTATATTCTAGGCAAAGCAGGCAAAGGACCCTCCACGAAAAATGTTACATATTGGAGCTTTAAGTTAAGTTTTATTCATGGTTTTATTAATTTAAACCAAATTTTAGCCTTGTGTTATGTTTTTCATATTGTATTTCATTTACCTCCACCACCAGCCTCTATCACATATAAAATATATAAAAACATCAAATAGAAGTTAACTGTTTATCTCTTGGCCTAGACTGAGCTGCCCTCTAGGGCCGTGAGGCCCAAGGTGAAGGTGGACACTTCCAAGTTCATGACTCCGTACCTGGCCCACAGCCAGAAGATGCTGGAGCAGTTCAGCAACGTAAGAGAAAACACAACATAATACACAATGTAATACTGATGTATATATGTATATATGTGTACAGAAGAGTTTCATCAAATATCAGTAAATTTTAGCACTATTCATAGACATGTTTAGAACAATTGACAACAACAAAAAATCATATACATATATGATGTAATTTCTGTTAATATTATTATTGTATTGTATTACAATGTATAGAGCACATTAGATATGAATTCTTTAATTTATGTGCATGTAATTTAACGTATTTAGATTCAGATTGTTGTGTTTTGTCTTTATGTGTGTATTAATCTGAGAATACGGCTGTAAACTGTGACTAGTGAATGTTGTTTTTTGCTGTGTGTGGACTGTGACAGAATAAATACAGACAGGCCTATGAGCTGTCCAAAGGGACTCCTCCTGCTCCCACCACGGAGACCCCTGAGATGATCCGCATCAGGAAGGCCCAGGAGCAGCTCAGCGAGGTACAAAACACTCTGAAAACAACACTCTTTAGATGGATTTCTTTTATATTCTCCTCACAAAGTTCAGATGTTCAATTAATTTACCAAACCCTACACGCCATAACACATAATTTATATGTTTTTATATAAACTGAAAAATATGCTTTTGTGAGCTTGTAGCCATGTTAAAATATTATTACCTCATCAAAAACATACCTTGAGTTGTGTTTGTTTCATTCACACATGTTTGAGTAACACTTTAATATTAGTCTGTCTGCAAAGCTCTAAATGCTGAGTTCCGCCCTGTGGTGAAGTGCTAGTTCTAGTTTACAGCTACTTTTACCCTAAATAGTGTCAGTGTCAGATCTGAAATTATGCAGATTAATTTTGTGCATGAAGTTTAAAAACACAGTGATGCACTTTCTATGTAACCGCACGACATCACAAGAGAAGAACTCAGTATTTGCTCAGGATTTATGTGTTAAACATGTGAGCAAGAAGCAAACCAAAACTCCAGGTTTGTTTTTGATGAGGAAACAATATTATAGCTTAGATCTTAAAGTGTAATATAGGTCCTTTAGTCATAAGATAAAGCTAATATTGTGTAATTTTGTGTCAGGTGAAATACCGGATGGAGGGTAACAAGGTTCGAACAACGAGTTTGTATGACGGGGAGGCCATTGAGATCGCCCATGTCAAGCGCGTCTCTGAACTCGTCAGCAAGGTACGTCACTTAACAAGCAATAATCCTACTTCTACATGATACATATACACACAGAAATCAATACTGAATCAATGTCAGTTTACTGACTAATATACTTTTAAAATATATACTTTTTTGTTGTGTGTGTTTTTATGGAAAGACAACTAACCATCGTTACATCTATGATCTAACTAGCTGCTTTGCATATGTTGGTTAATTTGGTGTTAATTAATATTTCTTAATAAAATAGCCCCATTTTAGTGTGACTGTGATTTTATAAATAGAATGAGCTAACCCCAATGCTTTAAATCAAATCAAAGTGTTTAAAGTTAAAGAAGATTAAAATCTTGCTGGAACATAAATAATTAACTTCAGTAAGATAATTTCCCATTTTCCGTGTAGAATGAGATACAAAAACAGTCCAGTTGACCTAATTGTGTTGTTATTTTTTTAATATCCTAGTCTAGTTTATAAACTATGAATGATTTTAGTAGAGTATGTATTTATTGTTTTACGTTTGTAGGTCCTGTACAGGCAGAAGTGGGATGAAACTAAGGACCGGTATCTGCTACCTCCTGATGCTCCTGAGCTGGTTCTGGCTGTGAAAAACGCTGCTAACATCAGCAAAGTAAGTAACAGACACACATACAACCATACGGCAGGTGGCTGTGGCTGTGTTACGTTCCCTTGCTAGGGGGAAAGGGAAGCAACAAGAAAAAAAACCCGAGATGTTAAAGTTGTTGTTGTGTTCTTGGGCAAGATGCTTCACCCACTTTGAGAGAGCGTGTTTGTGGGATGGGAATGAAGGGAAATGACCGCATAGTCGTGTTTACTGCATGTATGAGTATCAGGTGTGTTTACTGAAATTATCTATAAGTTACTATATACTTCCCATGCAAAAATGTATGTATCATTATGAAATACATAACAGGCAGCAAGTAATAAATGTGATATGACGAAATTAAGGAAATTAATGTAGGAAACGTCTGTAATTCGGTCCAAATTATCGGTCCAAGTTATCAATATATGTCAAAATAATAACATAAATATATATTCTGCTTATTGGTCAAATGCAGAGGACAAATTTCCCTATAAAGTGTACCTTAAGCTTCTTAGATGGTTAATAATTAAATTTGTTCTTTTCCCCTTTCTCAGAAACTGTACACTGATGACTGGAATGAGGAGAAGACCACATTTTTCCCATACAGCGACAGCCCCGAGCTGCGCAGAGTGGCCAAGGCTCAGGAGGTCCTCAGTGATGTGAGTAGTTCGGTCAAAGAACACATTTTTTATCTATGACACCCGCGGATCATTATGTTATAATTTGCACTTTTTAAATCGCAATATTCATGTAAAATGGCTTAAAAAAAGAAACAAATCCGCTGACTTCAGTAATAGAAATCCGCTGTGCCTGATGAGAGCAGACTCTGATGGATAGCTGCAAATCATGTTATGGAACAGCGGCTTTTTCTTTTCATTTGTGCCAAAATGACTACACAACCCTGCTGAATCTTGGGTGTATCACTGGTTAAGAAAATACAATTTGGAGAATGAAGTAAGAACAGACAAGTGAGCTGTGAAAGCGAGGATTGATTGACAAAATGCTGTCTTAAAGTTGCAGCAAGTAGCAGCATTTTTTTGTTTTTAGTATCTGCCTGAATGCATAACTTCTTACATAGTTAATAAATATGAATGTATATGCAGTTTTATAGTAGTTTTGTGCAAAGTCATATATGCTTACAACATTTTAGATTGATGAATGGATAAAATAGTTCACTGTGCAATTTCCAGTTCATTGATCATGTGCAATTTATCACTTAAGGCAGTGTTTTAGCTGCTCTTAACATTGCAAAATCCAAATTACTAAGCTGGCACATTTCAGCCTGGCTATTATAATGTCTTCACAGCCCACTGGTTCGTGCTGACTCAGATGTGTCATATGTGGCCATTCAAAGTAATTAAACCATCCAATTTTCCTTAAAGATATTATATTTTTGCTGATGTGCTAGAGGACACATAAAAGCTATTATAGGACAATGGATTAGGGTCAAATATTAGCAGCTTTTGAGGAATTAATGACCATAGTGAATAAAGGCTGGACAATTTGGGAAAAATATCAAATTGCATTTTTTTTGTTCAACATTGTGATTGCAATTCACAAAAAGACTGAAATATGAACTGATGAACTAATACAATAATTACATTTCAGTACATGTTTGTATTCTTAAGACTAAGAATAAGATATTTTGTTGTTTGTGGAGGAAATGGTATTGGTATGGTTTATGGTATTTTGTGTTGTGTCTATTCCAGTTACAATTTCTATTCTTTTTGCCCTATGATAAATATATATTCTTGTTGTGTTTGTCCATAGGTTCAGTATAAGAAGGGCCATGATGAACGCAAAGCCAAGTACACCTCGCTGGCTGATCCTCCTGAACTGGAACTGGCCAAGAGAGTGTCTCTTCAGCGCAGTGATGTAAGGAAAAAAAAAAAAAAAAAAAGAGTTCAAAATGCTCATTTCATTTTTGAGCATTTATCAAAATGTAATATACATAACAGTACATGAGAACAGTTTTGCACATTTCAACATGTTTTAGAAAGCAGAGGAAAAGTTTTAAACATTTTACCCAAAAGAAAGCACTATAGTACATCTGCAGTACATTAAAATTCAATATAATTCCATTATTTTAGTAACCGGGCACAGACTATGACACATTTAACATGCGTGTATTAAACCAATCTGATAAAGAACAGAGATGCCCCGAGCAAAGAAACATGTAATGCTGGATTCAGTAAATTAATCAATGGTTTTTGGTGCAATATAGTTACATACTCATTGTTTGCTTATGTTCTTACAGTACTTAGCCAGGAATGTTCCATATAGGGGCATTAAATGTATCTATCTCTGTATAAACAATCAGTTCACAGTAAGAATTAATGTTCGTCAAGTTAGTCTTTTTAGTGGTAAATCAGCTGTAATTACAAGTAATGCAAAGTAAATATGTCTGATTCCAGGCATTGTAACAACATTTCCATTGGGACAAAGAATTAGCAGATCATTCACCAGAAAAGTTGGACCTTTAATGACTGTTATTGGAGTGTCCTCATGTGAAACCAGGGGAAAACCAGAGCTCCACTGCTGTCGTAACCCTCCACCTGCTCCTTTATACTGCTGCCTCTTTAAACCCAATGAGCCGAGCATGTGAAGGCAACAATAGCATTCCCCCAGCTATTCTCAGTAACACACGAACATACGTGTGGGGAGGATATAAAAAGATGACTTTGTTCATTTTATTAACTCTCATTTCAGCTTTGTTTTTCCAGTATAAAATAAAGTTAAATGGCTTATATCCACTCAGGCTTAGTGGCTACTTAAAGTGTATATATATATTATGCAAAATGTGAGCTTTAAGCGATGTTATATTGTTGTTACCTGCTCAAAAACATACTTGGCATTGTGTTTTATTTCATTCGCACACATCTGAGTAATCCTTTATTATTAATCTGTGCTCTTTTCCAACTTGTGATGTCATGTTGTGGTAGTTTCCAAATGATTGAATGAACAGAGTGTTTTCTGTCTTAAAGAAGAACTCTGTCTAAATACGTAGGGTTTATGTGTTGAACATGTGTGAATGAAAGAAAACAAAACTCCATTATAACACTGGTAATCAATACTTTTCTGAATTAAGTAGTTACTAAGCCAGTGACGTGCGGTGAAGTTCATGACGGGTGAGGCTCTGACTCCTCAAGAGTCAGATTTACAATTGTAAGAAAAATGAATCTTATTCGTTTGTACCACTCCGTTTGAAAAAAACGACTCGTCTGCCCCGTCGTTTGGCTCAAACCTTTGAGCTCTGGCGTTGGTTCCTTCACTTATCACCTTCTGTTTGGACTGAATATCCAGTTTTGAGAAATGCCAAAGTCTTGAAAAACAACTCTCCATAATGCGACGGATCCACGGTGCTTGACCTACTGGCCGTAGCTTGGCGCTGACTTTAGATTGTCTCTGTTGAAGCAGCACTGCAGCAGAAAGCACCTGCCAGTTTGTGTGCGCCCCCTTGAGTTGAGGCGGAGTACTGCCTGCCTCACCTGCTGACTTTTCTCTGCTCTTTATTGTACGATCAGCAAGAATAGTTATCTCACACACACATAAAACACATTACATACACAGCAGAAAGTTGTGGTGTATAACGAATATTTCTGTAAAGTTCATACTGGTGATGCTGAGGAACAGAATCTGGCGGCATCATCACCAGTTTGTATTGGATCATGCATCATACGTGAGGCACAGTTCACACTGCCTCACCCGGGGTTTCTGCCCTGGATTTGTGGGGAAAAACTCAAAATCAGCAATTTTTACTCAATAAAATGGCAGAAACGGAAAATATTAATATTTCTTTAAGTACAGTTTCTTTTTTCTTTTTTTGTCATGATTACAGATGAGGCAGTGCCTCACCTGCCTCCCCTGACCGCACATCACTGTACTAAGCCTATATCATTCTTAATAAACTACAAGAAACAAGTCTTTTTTAGGCTTATTAAGGCAAATTAAAGTGTAGTTTTGATAAAATAATACCAAAGCCCTGACTGCTTATTTCCTTTTTACTCTGGTATAAAACTATGACACAGAAATAACTGTCTGTGATAGTTTCAAACATTCAACCACATTGCAAACTGTTCTCTAAAAGCTGAAGGCACTATCATTTAGGCCATTTTAGTTTTATGCTTTGTTCTATCAGATTGCCATGCATCTAAATTTAAACAAAAACGTTATTAAGTAAGGCTGTTTTTTTTTTTACTTCTCACTGAATTTCATCCTTAAGTTTGATTTTTCTGACAAACTAGGTCACTACAACACAGTTTGGTGATGCTACTATTCATATGCTATTTGTATTTGATCAGTAAAACACTAAAACTATGCATCTAAAAGCAAAACTATGTGACTAAACCTGTATTTGTCGTCTACAGCTGAAGTACAAGGAGGATTATAATAAAAACGTGAGGGGACAGTGGTGTGAGACGCCTTATTTCGACATTGCCACTGCCCGAGTCGCTATGGACAACCTCAGCCAAGTAAGTCCAGTTCACCTATACACAGCTTTCCAGTACTGCATTTTTTTCAACAGTAACAGTGCATATTTTAATTTCATGATGTGTTGTCTTTTGTAGAGAAAATACACGCAAGAATTTGAAAATATCAAAGACCAAATATATTTCATGCAAACGGATACGCCCGTTTACGGCACGCAAAAGAAGGCTCGCATTTCCGCCAGCGAGGTAAGTACACAGTATTAAGTACACATGTATTTAAATATACCGATTACTGGAGTAGTATTTTTATCAGCACTATCTAATACGGAGAACACCTAATGAGTCACTGCCCTTGTTCTTTTGATATAGGTTTGTCCTCTCAGGATTATTTAAAGGCAGAGACCTGTCAATAGTTGGATTTTTTTTTTTACTATGTGATATATTCTGAAGTATTTCTTTAAATCAGTTAAGCATCTTTAATTGATTTGAGAAGGGACAAGGTCATAACAATTTACATTTTAGAGTTGTTTGTTTTGTAATTAATACTACATTTATAACAAACATTCAGACCTAAATTCAGGACAATATCTCATTCATTCATATACAGTGTTTAACAAATTTATCAAAGCATCACCCAGTATAAGGTGTTTCCACTGCTGCCATAATTTAACAATATTTCTGTTTACCAAAATATCTTTTTATGTTTCTATAATGGTTAATCTGTCAGTTTATGCAAGATCTTTTTATCAAAACTATATCTTTAATGCTAAAATATAACTATTGTTGCCATCCATACATTTTCAAGTTTAATGTTTTCCAAAAATGGCACCAAAGTCTCATCCAAAACAAGTCCAAACTATTTGGACTCAATAACAAAAGAGACTTTGCAAAACTACATTAATAAAAGCTAAAGATTGAAAATGTTCATTTGAAACAAGTTTTTGATAAACTATGAAGTTATTTATGTTCTTATGTGCTTTTGTGACAGGTGGTCTTATAAGTTTGTTAAGCTTCTTAGTATAACAAAAGTATTTACATTTAAAATACATTTGCTTAATAAAGAAATATATGTCCAGAGGAGGGACAGTGAGTATATAGTATGGAAACAGGTTAGGGAATGAAATATTTCTTTAAAAATCTTGAAAAGCTTGACTCATCTTACAGTTTCAGATGACCAGTCGGGATCTTTTAAGCCCACCCACTGTACTATGAGTCACAATGATAAACACACATCACTCAGTCAATGCAACAATGAGAACACGAGCTCCTGGGTCATGGATAACCTCTGCGCTCACATGAGTCATTTACAAACAGCCTCTATTCACTGCATTCAGGACGTGATGCAATGACTCTACGGGAGATCCACGACTTTGAAAGAAATATCCCAACACGAAACCAAATCCGCACATGTTCAACCATATCATTATCTGGCAGTGATTGTGTCGTATTAATCGTGTGGTTTAAAACTCTTTCATTAGACATCTATCATCCCGTTAAAGATACACTGTAGAGGCAGAGAATTTGGCGCTTTGCCTGCAACGTCTCACAGTAAAGCGTTAAACTTGTACCTTCTTATAAATTGAAAAATAGAAATGTCCGACCCTGTGTTGTCACCCGATTGTCTCCACGGAGATAGGTTTTATGCCATACGGTGGGACATTCCAGGCAAAGCAATAATATAATACCAGACTCACTAGACAAGTTTCATCAAGATAAAAAAAATAAAATGAGAAGGATTTGTTTAGTTCTGGCAGAAAAGATCCTTAACATCGTGCCAGTTTTGTTTCAGAGAAAGGCTCAGTAATTACAGACAAATTAACCATAAACCAGATCTGACCTGTCCCTGTTGTATTTTAAACTACTTCAAACTACTGTACTCACTTCACAGTTGATGTCATGTGAACCAAACCTTTACAATATTCTCTGTTTTCCCCTCAGATCCAGTATAAGAAGGACTACGAAAAGACGAAAATGAAGTCCGACTACAACACGCTCCCCGCCACAGAAAACCCGCTCCTACGACAGCTACGTTACGCCGGCACGATCCTCAGTGATGTACGTGTGAGAAAAATAAGAGAAAAAAAGTATTATTATGAGAACCCAGTCAAGACCTTAAGTACATATGCTAATACAATATAATACCTTTGTGATTACAGTTACATTACATAACATTGCTTAATTAATTGACCTGTTAATATTTGTAATAACAATTTGTGCTATTATGAAATGTTAAGTGTCCAGCCTCTGCTTGTCTCCATGGGTGTTGGTTACCCACCCATATTTATTTTTTTCCACGACTTCTTCTTACAGAAAGTGTATAAAGCCAGCTATGAAAAGTCGAGAGGTTTCAGCATCAACTATTGCGACACGCCCAAGTTCCAGATGGACTCGGTTCTTAAGAAATTCTCAGACGTAAGAATTTTGGCTTAAATACGTACACACAAATAAATAAAGTTTTTTTTTTAAGTATTTCAACATCTGTCTCCTCTGTCTTCCTCTTTAGGCACATTACAAAGACAAGTATGAGGACGAGGTGAAGGGGCACTACATCGGCAGCTATGAGGATCTGTACATGCTTCACTGCCAGAAAGTCGAAGAGTTTAAGAAAGATGTAACTAAATATTTATTGTCTTTTTATTATTTTTATACATTATTGTTAGTCAAAGCAGTATTAGTATTGTCAACCCAGTTTAATACCAAATTCTTACAATATAAACATAACGTGTTGGTGTCAAAATTGAATAATAGTGTCTTTATATCTGGTGAAAACTGGATTATTTAATGAATATTAGATGCAAAGTTGGGCCCATGTAGTTGGATTTTGTCAGTTAATGGGAGTGAAGGACAGTTTGCATTTTAAAATTGGCCAAATATTGTTTTAATATAAGTTATAATATATTACATTTTACTCTATTAATTGATTTAATAATCTCACATTTCAGCAATTATACAAAGCAGAGTATGAAGACATCAAGACGAGATGTTTCTACCCTCAAACCATCACGCCCGAGTATGAAGTCACCAAGAAGCTTCAGGGCTGTAGCGATGTAAGTCTTTTGAATCATAATTTATAGCATTTTATAACCTTGTAAAAATAGATTTGAATAGCTAAATATTTGTTTTTTTTTGGTGTTTTGCAGAAAGTTTATCGACAACATCCGGACAAAGTGAAGTTCACACAGGTCACGGATAATCCCGTCATGGTTCAAGCGCTGGTCAACGCCAAACAACTCAGCGATGTACGTATGCTTACACTTTTTATTTCAGTTATTCAACATAGTACTGAATGCATAACAATAAGTTTAATTCATATATTTCTTACAATTTGCACCACAGTATACAGTAAAAGTTTAAGAGTGTGTTGTGTATTTTTTCTGTTGGAAGGTTCATCAAATGCTCCATTTATTATGGAGATGTTATTCCTTTTCTGGAATGTTTCACAGTACTGCATTAAACCTTTCTATCTTCATGGAAACCAAACCTGACCAAGTTACAGGTCAGATCTGTGGAGAGCCATCCCCACTCACTGTCAGAATAGTTTTTGTAAGTTTTTTTGAGCAATAGAAACCCCTGTAATTGAATAAATGTAAGGTAGAGCTGTTTAATGTCACACTGTGGAACATTCCAGGCAGAGTAATGACATCTCCATAGAAACAAGCAGGTGATAGACCCCCTACCCCTACATAGTGCACATTTAAAGTTGAATAGATGCTTTAATGCAAACACATATTAAAAAAACAAAAACAAAAATACACCTGTAACTGAGTCAATGCAAGAGATAAATGACTTTTAATAATGCCATACTGTGGAATATACTGGGCACCCTTTACCTGAAAAGTTACACATTGTACCTTTAAGTAAAATGATCAAGCCTCAAGCCAGTATATAAAATAAACATGGACCATTTCATTTGAATTTCTATGGTAAATCTTGTCGAATTAGCCTTACAACGGCACATTTCATACTTCATTTTTTGGCACAATTTTGTTCAACTGCAGTAGTTTAAGGCCATTTAAGTGTATAATTACTGCATTTCCATGGTACACTATATACATTCCTAATTGAGTAGCAGCCCTGTAGTAGTTAACAGAGTGGATCATATTCTCCTGGTTATGCAGATTACCTTAAAATGTGCCCAATCATGCGAGCAGAGGCCCAGCTGTCTCTGCGGGCTCCATGGAAACTGGAGAGCCCTCGCACAGTCGTAAAAATAGCTCTGAGCATTCAGGCTGGCCCAGAATAAACCCAGTGATCAGAGAGGGGGGCCGGAGCAGGGAGGGGGCACCTGTGGGCCAGTCAGAACTGTGATTGAGACAAGGACGACCTCTAGTGGGGGAAATGAGTATCAGTAGTTTGATCAAAGCCCGTATAGAATAGTACATCACATGTTCAAGGTTCAGGGGGTTCACTCGGTACACTGTGTACTGCTACTACAGAAAGCTTATGAAAATGTTTTAAAAATTAATTAAGTTAACATGTGTACCCCAAAAAACCTTATTTGAAGGTACAGTGTGTAATTTTCTGAGGGGAGGGTCCACCACCTGCTTTGAATACTCCACAATACGCCATTACACATATCCATTTGGCATTCATTCAATTTACGTTGTTTTTATTTCTCAAAAATACCTATATTATATACATGAATTTTTACTGTGAATGTGATCACCTCTTGATAGATCTGGCCTGTAACTTAGCTAAATGGCCTCCCATGCTTGTTTTTATGGAAATGGCCAAGTCTAATACCATATTTTCTTGACAAAAATTAAAATGGAGTAAAGAATGTCCAGAAATAAAGATGAACTGAACTAAACGCAATAACATTGCACCAAAAAAGTTACACTACAACTTTAAGACACTGTTAATATTAGGGTGGGAGATATATTGAAAATGGTTAATATTGCAGTTATTCTTTTAGCGATATGTCAAATTAGAATATCAAATCTATTATCTATTAAAATAAATATATCAGTTGCAAAAAAGAGCCCATAAAAATTTTATAAGGTGAAGGTTTGTCACTCTTAATGCATATTTTTGTAAATTTCTGATTGGATACCATAATATTTTCTGATCCTTAAACAATTAAACATTGAATTGAATATTATATAGCTTTTTATCTGGCCAAACAGGGTTAATATAAAACAATAATTCCATTAATGTTGTATTTCTTTGCAGCTGAACTACAAAAAGCAGTACGAGGAGATGAAGTTCAAGAACAGCCTTCCCCCAGACTATCCCTTCTTCGTCCAGTCCAGAGTAAACGCTTACAACCTCAGTGATGTAAGTATATACCTTTGTTACTTGGCAATTTTTTAAAATAATTGTATTAATAAATTATGTTTCTTTTCCCAGAATTGCTACAAGTATGACTGGGAGAAAAGTAAAGCCAAGAAGTTTGAAATTAAAGGCGACACAATTTCAATCCTGGCAGCCCGCGCCCACACTAACATTGCTAGTGATGTACGTTTCTTTCTTTCTTTATTTATTTATCTTTATTTATTTCTTCTTTATTTATTTTCAAAAATGCAGTACATGTTTTGGATTTTTTGCTAATATTTTTGCTCTCCGTTTTAGGTGAAATATAAGAAGGAGTTCGAGAAGAATAAAGGTAAAATGGTTGGAGCTCTTAGCATCAATGATGACCCGAAGATCTTGCATTCAGTTCATGTGGCTAAGATTCAAAGTCATGTAAGTCAATTTAACTTTGTAATTTATATATTAGGGTTGGACATTATTTTAAATAAAGTATATTGGAAGAATGGTTAAACCAATATCCTTATTGCAAAGCTTTATTTTTCTCTTTTTTTTGAGGAAAGTGCAGTTTGATTAATTAATACAGTCATTTAGCTCAAATCTAACCTTGTTTTTATTTTGCTTTATGTTATGTTTCTAATGTGAAAAAGATTGATGAGTATTTATTTAAGTAATTCATCATAAATTCAACCATAAAGTTTCTATATTACGCAAAATCGACTCTTCTTCAAGCCACATTCGAATGTTTTTACCACATCAAAAACATATCTGGAGTTGTCAAAAGCTCAACATGCTCTTCCACCTTGTGATGAAGCGCTAGTTTTCAAGTTTTCAACATCTACCAAAACACACAACTCCAGGTCTGTTTTTCATGAGGAAACAACATTATCACAGATCACAAAATACCGTAATATATGCCCTTTTTTTTTCCTCCAATGTAGAGTTTTATTATTTTTTTAAATCTTGTTCAGTCCTGTTATATTTAACATTATTTAAAGCATTTTCAGTATAGATAAATACATGTCATTGCAGAAAGAGTACATCAAGGACTATGAGAAGATTAAGACGAAATACCACAGCCCTCTGGACATGATCTCTTTGACGACGGCCAAAAAGAACCAGGCCATCGCGAGCATGGCCGGGTACAGGAGCATCAGCAGCAACTACTTCCTGCCCCACGACAGTCTGCTGCTCGACCTGGCCAAGAAAGCCAACATTATCCAGAGTGACGTGAGTACATTTATTATAGACACATGTAAATGTTAAACTGCCAGGCAAAAATTTGGACGCACCATCTCATTCATCAATATATGATACAAGATATATGGATAATGTAGCAACAAAAATGGATCTCCAAGTAATGATGAAAAGTACTAAAAATTGTTAAAAAGTTGTTCTTCCTGTAAAGGGAGCTTCAATGTACAAAAAAAACCCACAGCTAAAACAACAAAACAAAAATAACAACAGAAAAAAAAAGGCACTCTCTTACAAATTCAAAGTGCATTTATTGATTATGACGTGATTATTATATTATTATTGAAGCCTGCTGACCTTCATCATGAGGATAAGGGTTTGTTCCCTTCAGGAAGGCCTGTAAAGGTATAAAGGCATTTTGAATTTATACGACACACAAGAGAAAAAGAGGCTTGAAGCTTTTACAGTCTCTCACTATGCATTAGTTTATAGTATTAGTTAGAAACATTGTATTTTAGATGTATATTTTTCCTCACTTTTCCCCCAAATGTTTCTTGAGTAAAATTACCCTTTATTGATTAATGAATGTTGTTGTATTTTTTATTTTTATTCACAGAATGAGTACAAATCTGACTACAACAGCTACGTGAAGGGCTCCCCCTGGGTACCCTTTGGCTCTATGGAGGTGGAGAAGGCCAAGAAGGCGGGTGAAATCCTCAATGAGGTACAGAACATTCAACATTCGTAACCATTTCACTAAAGCATAATTAACATATAACTATAACTATATTTAACATTTTACTGGAAATTTTGTACATGGGCAGCAGATCATTCCATAACCTATCAACCCTAACCTCTAATGTTAACAAGATCCAAAACTTGTCTAAATTGCATAATAATTATGATTAGACTAATATATTTACATGACATCACTTTTATTTTGTTAAATGAAGGCTTAAATTTTAGGATAATTATCCCTAAAGTTTGATGACATGGTAGTATATGTAAATATTCCATTTTAGAGCTTAATGCTACTTCCTGTATTTTGTACTTTTTTTTCCCACCACTGATGTAAAACTATGATGAATATTTAAACACAGGTACTATATCACCAAACCAAGCAATAATTAGAAAAATATACAATAATTACCTACCATTTGCAATTTAAGCCTCCTTCTATTTCTATGTAATAATATTGTATGTAACATGTGTATTGTGTTTGTTTCCTATAGAAAAAGTACAGACAGCACCCAGACACTATTCCCTTCACTGCCATCGACGACCACCCCATTATGATGCAGGCCAAGGTCAACCAGCTGCAGAGAAGCGATGTAAGTTTTAACATATACAAACTTATTTATGTGAACTATTAAACAACGTTATGGGTGCAAAAATACTGCTGTATGTATTTGAAGTTACACATTTCAATTAAACTTGTGTTATGTTGTGTATTTGTAGCTGTTTTACAAGAGGGGCTTGGAGGAGATCCATCAGAAATACTCTCTGCCTCCAGATGTCCCAGAGTTCCTTCAGGCCAAATGCAACGCCTACAACATGAGCAGCGTGAGTACCAGATTTTAAACCGTAAACCATTAGTCTGTTTAAAAACGGCACACAGACGGTAGTGGAAAAATATTGAATGTCAGTAATAAGTTATAACTATTGTATCACCCATTCATAGCATCACAGTATTTTAGATTTAGATTTACAGTGATATTTCTTGTTATCAGGTGCTTAAATATCTAGCATTAAACCAACAATATTATTTTATTGAGAGATGGACAATTTTCCCATATATCGTATCAGTCCAATATTGAAAATTATATCACTAGCCCTAAAAATTAACAAAACTTCTTTATCAATGTCAAATGTTTTTTCCTGCATTTTAATAAAACATTAAATTGCTCAATTTATGATACTCCATGCACTTATCTATACAAATATTTCATGTATTCTAGTTTAAAGAGTACAGAAATAGAAAGAGAAATTAACGTTTACCATCTTAACTTTCTTAGATTTTTAAATACTCAGTCTAAACATGTAACCAGATACTAAATAAGTACTAAATCTTTGTATGTGTTATTACAGAAAAACTACAAGCAGGCCTGGCTGGATCACATTGCAAAGGGTTACGACCTGAAGCCTGACGCCATCTCCGTGATTGCCGCTAAAGCTGCTCGCCACGCTGCCAGTGACGTAAGTACTTTTATCATGAACTAAAAGGTTATTGTGATATGTTATGCAATATAGTACCTTTTATTATGACTATGTGAAATTTAGATGGACACAATATCTCACAAATATAACGAATAGAACGAATAGTTCTTGATAGCAAAGAACGATTAAATGTGAATACAGAAATAAAAATGTGTACAGTAGAGATTTGAACATGTCAGATGTAAGTGGTGTAAGATTAAAAACTGTAGCTTTGACATTTCATAAAGCCTATTTTTACATAATAAGTTATTGAAATAGTAACAAATTGACAAACTGTACGCTACCAGTTAGTTTGTGCACACTTTTTCAATATTTTCATCTTTATCTCTATGACTATTTGCATTGTAGATTCTCACTGTAGACATCAAAACTACAAATGGACTGAAACTAAAACTTGCTTCATATTTAAAACAATCTAAAAGAATTATTAGCCACATCACTCACACCTCCTCCTCTTGTTTCCTTCTAGGTCCAGTACAAGAAGGAGTTTGTGAAGTCCAAGGGACGCCACGTTGGTATCCGCAGCCTGCAGGACGACCCTCTCCTGGTTCACTACATGGAGGTGGCTAAACACCAGAGCGATAAGAACTACAAGAAGGACTATCACAAGGCCAAGCTGAAGTACCACACCCCAGTCGACATGATGAGCCTTAGCCACGCCAAACAGGCCACCAAAGTTCAGACCATGGCCGGGTACAAGAAGATCCCTCACAGCTACTGTCTCCTGCCTGGAGCTATGAACCTAGAACTGGCCCGTTCTATGAACTTTAACCAGAGTGATGTGAGTATCAGGGAAGTTATATGTGAGGGTAGGACTTCCTTTAAGGCACTGTACCCGATTTTTGCTGTTTTAAAAACGTGAAAAACAGAGCTCATTTTAAGCTGTTTGCAGTGGTCCAAAGTTCTGAGCGTCCTAATTATGCACTGCGATGAGTTTATGAGCGATTTTCACAGTAAAACTAAAAACAACCAAAATGTTAACGCAGAGTTTGTGAATATTGACCAAGAAAATACTTTCAAATTTGATGGAGAGGCCAAATGTGGGCATATTTTGACCTTAAGAGCTGCTTTTACAAATTTTACTCAAATACTTGGGAAAAAATCAGGTACAGGCCCTTTAATGATTTTTGGGATTCCTATTCAACCATGATGCAATTAAAAATCACATAAATAGAACAAATCGTGGCCTTTCTTGCATAGTTTTGATGGTTTGATCCATAGTAAAAAAGGTTTCAAAGGTAGTCATCTGCTTTTTAAATCAAGATGTTTCCAATCCCATCCCATAAGTTTGTGAATTTGCTTCATTTTCATTGGAAAGTACAATGTTATCAATGCAAAAAAAACCAAACATATTTTCCAGGTGAACTACAAAATGGATTATGAGACCTCGGTGAAGGGCTGTGGCTGGGTGCCCATTGGGTCTCTGGAGGTGGAGAAAGCCAAAGCTGCATCCTCAGCTCTGGATGAGAGGAAGTACAGACAGCATCCATCCAACTTCAAATTCACCAGCGGCATGGACTCGATGATGATGGAGCTCGCCAAGACCAACAGCAGGAACCTCAATATGGTAAGAACATATGTCATGAAGAAGTATACCTTGCATTTGTAATGCACTTTTACAAACATGCAACACAAGCTGGAATTGTTCCTCCAACATTTGATAACGATATGAACAAAATGGACAATATACCCGACAATATTGGACAACACAAACTATATTAGCTTATTATTCATGTCATAAACTGTGGGCTGTTTGTTGTGTGAATTGCAGAAAGACTATAAAGCCAGTGGAGAGAAGTTCATGCACACGTACCACCTTCCCGCTGATGCTCCTCAATTTCAACAAGCAAGATACAACGCTGTCAACATCAGCCAGGTACAATCCTTTTTTTTTATTTTTATCTAAATGAAATGTGGTGGATACCTCTGCAAACCTATCTTTTTTACACCTTGTCCTTGCCTTTTCTGTTTGGTCCACGACATGAAACAATGACTAATTACCTTTTTTCTTATAGAACTTCTATACTTATTCTCACCGCCGCGACCTGCTCAAAGGACATCACATGAAGGAAGATGCTATTCCCGTGGTGGCTGCAAAATCTTCCCGGGACATTGCCAGTGATGTAAGTAAAGCTAACATTGGTTAAGCTGTTAAAACAAATCTAAAATGCACTGTACATTATTTATAAATGAAAAGTGTCAACTGAGTATATATTTAATTAACTTAAAAGCACTGTACATTTCTCAATACAACTGATGAGACCCATCTAGGCATGTACTTAACTCATATACTGTTCATTACTATTGCTTCATTATTTAAAGACTATGTCGCTTCATTCTTTAACATCATATGTGAAAAAGAAAACAGAAAAAGCAATGCGATTCAGGATATGATTAAAAAGGTGGCAAACTACTGGTCTAATATTATGATATCTATTATTCTGGTATATTGGGGTAAATTAAACATATTTTTATTAATGATTTGACATATATATCCATGAATAGTAGTTTGCTATTTAGAACTTGTATCTATATAAAATTCCAGCCAAGTTCTACGTATTTACTATTCACATGTAAAATAACTTAACATTACAATGAGCAGGTTTGCATATTTATTTAAACCTGAGGTAAGAATATTTTCTTTTACAAGGCAGAGTTCAGACAAAGGAATTTAAATGTGTTTGTTTTTTTGGCTAAAATATCTATGAAATACCTCTGCAGAATCAATGATATAACACTAAAGCAGTGACACTCTTTTTGTTTCATTTGACAGTACAAGTACAAGCTGGCCTATCAGAAAGCCAAGGGACACCATGTTGGTATCCGCAGCCTGCAGGACGACCCTCTCCTGGTTCACTACATGGAGGTGGCTAAACACCAGAGCGATAAGAACTACAAGAAGGACTATCACAAGGCCAAGCTGAAGTACCACACTCCAGTCGACATGCTGAGCGTGCTCCATGCTAAAGAGGCCACTAAAGTTCAGACCATGGCCGGGTACAAGAAAATCCCTCACAGCTACATGCTTTTGCCTGACAATCTGCACCTGCAACTGTGCCGTACCATGATGGATATCCAGAGTGATGTGAGTGCACTTATCATGAGATGGCCTATTACATCCAGCTTAGTGAGGTATTAGTCAGAATACAAACTCCTTTCTAATCCTAGAATTTGATAAAGCAAGGCATGCACATTGATCTGTAAAACAATTATTGCAGGATGATGCTTTACACTTCTAAACGTTACAGTAAAATCTATTTAGTAGTGACCATTTTAAAAGCAAAATTAACTAATTTCCATTGAATCTACACTCCAAAAATACACTGAATGTAAAGTTTATGTCAATTCAAGTTTACTTTGTCATTCAGAAAGTTTGATCTCATAAAGCTGGTCACAAACTGAAACATGTTAGATAAAGGAAATGAAAGAACCCAAATCTGCATGTAACCTCTCATCTTTTATCTTGTCTACATAAGAACAAAATTACTGTAACTATTTCCCTCTCTTTACAGAACCAGTACAAGTCTGAGTACAACAACTACAGCAAAGGCACTGGCTGGGTCCCCATTGGCTCGATTCCGGTTGAGTTGGCTAAAACCGCCACAACTGCCCTGGATGACAAAGGCTACCGTCAGCACCCCAGCAACTTCAAATTCACCAGCAAAACCGACGCTATGCACATGGCTCTGGCTCTGGCCAACACCAAGATCATGGATAATGTAAGAATAAGCTCACAATAAAAGAAATACAGGTTCAGTAAAATACACAGAAATATAGAATTATTGACTTTAAAGTGAGTATATCAGATTCAATTATTTTATTCATTTCAACATTTTTTTAAAAATACAAATATATGTATGTATTTTCCATATGTTGCTAATAACGATAATTGTATTTCGTTTAGGCTTCTTACAAGGCTTCTGGTGAGAAGTTTGTGCACACGTACAACCTTCCTGTGGACAGCCCTGAGTTCCTCCAGGCTAAATTCAATGCCCAAACCGTTAGCGAGGTAATTATCAAAAAATAAAGTACTGCAAAAATCTAAAAATACTTAAAACATCTAATGACAAATGTTTTGTTTTTTGCCCGCAGAGTTACTATAAGCACAAGTGGCTGGAGACCATTGCTAAAGGTTATGACATGAAGCCTGATGCTATTCCCATTCTGCACGCCAAGCATGGCAGACACATCGCTAGTGATGTAAGTATAACAAGTAACACATATTAAGCAGTTATAAGGGAAAAGGGCATTTGTAATTTACTGAAACATTGTTTTATAAACATTTGAATATAGCATATTAATTACTTGTCACACTAATCAATACAAGGATAACCCAAATAATGTGTGGGGGAGATATCTCTAGTGGTACCATCTCTAACAAACAAAACACAATCAATAAAATTATTAATTTATTTTGTTAAGTACAATCCGGGAGATATTTCATTTTTAACAAAATCAAGGTGTAAATTGTCTAAATCTTCTCTTAAATACTGAAAGTCTTAAAAGTAACAGAAACATTTTCTTTGATACATTTTCTCTCGAAAAGCCTATGGTTTCTAACTCTATTTCTTCTGTTTTAGGTCCAGTACAAGAAGGAGTATGTGAAAGCCAAGGGACACCATGTTGGTTTCCGCAGCCTGCAGGACGACCCTCTCCTGGTTCACTACATGGAGGTGGCTAAACACCAGAGCGATAAGAACTACAAGAAGGACTATCACAAGGCCAAGCTGAAGTATCACACCCCAGTCGACATGCTGAGCGTGCTCCATGCTAAAGAGGCCACTAAAGTTCAGACCATGGCCGGGTACAAGAAAATCCCTCACAGCTACATGCTTTTGCCTGACAATCTGCACCTGCAGCTGTGCCGTACCATGGCCACCCAATCTAGTGATGTAAGTGACTAAATTATTAATTACAATATCTTATAAGCAATACCCACAAAGCAAAATGCATTTTGTGAAGTGTGTGCAATGGTCAGTATCTGTCAGAGATGCTTTAGACATAGTTTAGTCCTCGCTTAGTTCTTGGTTAGCCCTGGTTTAGTGCTTGGATAGACCTTGTTTAGTTCTGGGTTAGACCTAATTTTTTTCCTGAATTAGACCTATTTTAATCCTGGGTAAGAGTTAATTTAGTCCTGGGTTTGACTTGGTTGAATTCTGGGTTAGACCTGGTTTTGTTCTGGGTTAGACCTGTTTTATTTCTGGGCTAGGTCTAGTTTAATTCTGATTTAGACCTGGTTTTATCCTGGATTAGAGCCAGTTCAGCTCTGGGTTAGACCTGGTTTTGTTCTGGGTTAGACCTGTTTTATTTCTGGGCTAGGTCTAGTTTAATTCTGATTTAGACCTGGTTTTATCCTGGATTAGAGCCAGTTCAGCTCTGGGTTAGACCTGGTTTTGTTCTGGGTTATACCTGGTTTGTATTTGACCTGTGTTTGCTGTTGTTCACTATAATAAATAATGACTTTTTTTTTTTTCATTCTAGACTGAATACAAATCAGAATACAACAACTATGTCAGGGGCTGCGGCTGGGTGCCCATTGGGTCACTCCCAGTGGAAAACGCTAAAGTCGGTGGAGACATTCTGAGTGAGAGAAAGTATCGCACTCATCCATCTGTCTTCAAATACCATAAACTCATGGACTCTATGGATGTTGTTCTGGCCACTGCAAACAACCAGATCATGAATAAGGTATAGCACTGTTATTTTACATTACGGCAATTGTTAATAATAGCAAACTGTAAAAATGTCTTGAATTTGTTTATGTGCAGAAAGCCTATACTGAGAAATGGGAGAAGGACAAGACCACTATCCATGTCATGCCTGATGCTATGGATGTTGTCCTGGCTAAAGCTAATGCTCTCACCATGAACCAGGTAAGGTCATTTTACAAAAAAATGTATTTGTGTGTAAGGAACTAGATGAACAATACAGTCACTGAGTACATTTGGATGGCTAGAAAAATAAACAATCAGGCAGAATAAACAGATAATGCAATAATTAGATCTGATTTTTGCTGCGTGTTTACATGCACAAGAGAAACCTGATCATGAAAAACTCTTGATGATCTGTTATTTTTGTTTTTGCCACATTAGTTTCCACTTTTTTTCCCCCCAAATTTTCTTTGTCTAACCGTGTAAGTGGCTAGCACTCTCTTTGTTATAAAATCATTAAAATAATCTCACATTTTTCAACTTCAGAAACCAGATTATAATCATATTTTGGTGTCCATTTGAACATAGCCACTGCTTACATGACATTTTAATAATTTGGTAATGAAATCTAATAATGACCAAATTGTTGTGTAAACATTGCCAATGTATGGTCTTGTAACATATGTTTATGTGTTTTTTTCCCAGAAACTTTACAAAGCCGGACTGATGGAAATGGCCCTCAAAGGTCACAACATGAAGGCAGATGCCATCCCAATTGTGGCTGCCAAGAGTGGCACTATTATTGCTAGTGATGTAAGTATTTAAAAAACATATATTTATTAGGGCTGCAATGATAATCCAAATAATAGTGACTAATTTACTATTAAAATATTCATAATTATATTTAGACATTGTTAATCAGCACCATTATTAAAACTGAAAAATCTCATTGTACAATAGAAATAATTATCTGACTTAAAAAAAGGCCCTTGTATAATTGCATGCATTTAAAATGCATGACCTGAGATGCCAATGTGTTTCTGCCTACTGGCCTTCATCAGGGGACAAAAACAATTGTTTGGTTAATTGTTGTTGTTAATTGTTGTGATTGTTGGAACAATCAGTTGCAGCCCTATTATTTATAAAATTGTTTACTAAATTTTCTGAATTTATTTTCCAGTACAAGTACAAGCTGGCCTATGAGAAAGCCAAGGGACACCATGTTGGTATCCGCAACCTGCAGGACGACCCTCTCCTGGTTCACTACATGGAGGTGGCTAAACACCAGAGCGATAAGAACTACAAGAAGGACTATCACAAGGCCAAGCTGAAGTACCACACTCCAGTCGACATGATGAGCCTTATCCACGCTAAACAGGCCACCAAAGCTCAGACCAATACTGGTTACAAACAGATTTCTCACAGTAACCTGCTGATGCCTGACGCCATGAACCTGGTGTTGGCACGAACCATGAACACCATCTGCAGTGATGTAAGTGTCAGCTTATGGTCACATAGCACAATTTATATCCTTAGAATTGTAGGGTTTCATCTATGCTTAGGATATTTCTGAGATTATTAAAGTTCTGACCACTGATAACATAATGACATTTTTTTTCTCACAACAAATCTTCATAGAGTGCACAGAAGGCATTTTGGAGCAAGAATATATGAATAATAATCCATCAAAACAATATCTACCAACCAGTCAATAACGATTTAAAAAAACTTTAAAATCCATAAGCTCTTCCAAAAATTTTATTTCCTATGGGATCGGGATTTAGTATTTATTTTTTAGTATTTATTTTATCTATCTATAGTTTTGGGATGATCTCCCCCAAATTATATTATTAAACTTACTACAAATCACCCACAACACTTTCTTTACTATAAATCTATAGGAGAGATGAACTTTAGTTCAAAGAGATGAACTGTTGAAAACAGTTCATCTCTTTGAACTAAAGTGTTCAGATAGACGTTTATGTGTATTATTTATGCATCAGGTCTACCAAAATCAAATACTGACCTGTGCTGAAAATGTAAAGCAGGCATTTAAGCCTATGAGCTAAAAAATGCAAATATCGGCTAAATATATATTGTACAACTAATATATTGGTTTAGCGGTAATATCTATAACATTTGACGCTGAGAGGTTTTTGATTTAGTAAGTTGGCATTTTGTATGACTACTTTGGTCTGGAACCAGATTTAAATTATGGCTACAGGCTTTATATCATAATCTAACCCCCAGAGTTAAGACTAATGGGACACCATTCATAGAGGAAACTGACAAGATGATCCTCTAACCTCTTTACTTTTTGCTATAAATATAGAAATTCTCTCAATCTCTCAGTCAGAAAAAAACTGTTTGACAATTGGTTCCAAATTGGTAGTGAGGTTCATAAATAAACATTAAATGTGGACAATATTATTGTACCTCTCAGCACTGGATAAATCATTACATCAATCTATTAAAACGCATATGTTAAATGTTATGTATGATATGTTATAATACCTGTGTAACAGTTGGTTAAAACATGTAACTTGAACACAACACAATACTAAATATGATGTAATTACTTGTTACTTCTGGTTATTACTTGTCTGTTACATTGAATTTAAAGGGATATTACTGACATATGTTCATTGTGTTTCTCTATAGGTGGAATACAAATCCGAATACAACAACTATGTCAGGGGCTGCGGCTGGGTGCCCATTGGGTCACTCCCAGTGGAAAACGCTAAAGTCGGTGGAGACATTCTGAGTGAGAGAAAGTATCGCACTCATCCATCTGTCTTCAAATACCATAAACTCATGGACTCTATGGATGTTGCTCTGGCCACGGCAAACAACCAGATCATGAACAAGGTATAGCACTGTTATTTTATTAACATTTAAATGCAAGAGTTAATAATGGCAAACTGTAAAAATGTCTCTAATTTGTTGCTTACTTACTTGCAGAAAGCCTATACTGAGAAATGGGAGAAGGACAAGACCACTATCCATGTCATGCCTGATGCTATGGATGTTCTCCTGGCTAAAGCTAATGCTCTCACCATGAACCAGGTAAGAAAATAAAATATAATGCAAAATATAATCAACTTAATGGTACAAGTACTCATATGTATAGCTATAATACACTGTATGCTCTCTGTAAGTAGTTAACTCTCATTGCCACTTTTGTCAAAATTTATTTCACACTTCACTTAATACAATTTACCTTCCACATTCAATACTATGTGACCTGCCATGTAACAACTCTGTTATTACATTGTATTTAGAGATTTGTTTAGGTTGCTACAGGTAGCCGTGTTGTGTTACCTTGCACTTAATGAGTCTTAATGACTTAATGAATTCTGTTAATAGAGGGACAAGGTTTACACTAGCCAAAAGTTAAATGGCTTTTTCTTAACTGCTTACTCTGCTTTGTCAGTAAATACACTGTAGCAGTTGCTTGTAAAAAAAAAAAAATAAAACTACGCTTTAGTCATTGATCACATATTTTTGAATGTATACATTTTGGGTAATATATGTAATTTTTTCTTTTACAGAAACTTTACAAAGCCGGACTGATGGAAATGGCTCTGAAGGGCCACAACATGAAGGCAGATGCCATCCCAATTGTGGCCGCTAAGCTTGGCACCACTATTGCTAGCAATGTAAGTAATATCAAGGCGTCTTTTTTGGATATGTGGGTCTACAAGATGTTTTTTTACATCTGTCTATTCGGCATTAATTTTTATAAAAGCTACATACTAATTGGTCATAAATATGCAAAAAGTAGTGGAGGCAAACTGGTGAGGTGTGTCTTGCCTAAGGACACAACAAGAGCACAGTACTAGTATTCAGCAACAGGAATTAAACAGGCTGTATGTTGTTTTTTTTCTCACTACTAGCCAGTATTAGGCTAGTCAGTTAGTGTTTGTGGATAACTAAAGCATCGCATAGACCTTTGTGATAACGATACTGCGATCTGAAATATCAATACAGTGTTCCTAAATAACAAGTATTGTTTTGATTTTCCAGTACAAGTACAAACTGGCCTATGAGAAAGCCAAGGGACACCATGTTGGTATCCGCAACCTGCAGGACGACCCTCTCCTGGTTCACTACATGGAGGTGGCTAAACACCAGAGCGATAAGAACTACAAGAAGGACTATCACAAGGCCAAGCTGAAGTACCACACCCCAGTCGACATGATGAGCCTTAGCCACGCCAAACAGGCCACCAAAGTTCAGACCATGGCCGGGTACAAACAGATTTCACACAGCAACCTGCTCCTTCCTGATGCCATGAACTTGGAACTGGCTCGCAACATGCAGTTGATTGCCAGTGATGTGAGTATGAATGATTTCTCAAAAAAGATTTATATTGTGTTTAAGTTGGTTGGATTAATTAAGTAGAATTAGCAATATACGTATTCCTCTTATAAAGCCCAGACTTAAAAACTAATAGAACTAATAGCTATAGCTTGTTAGTTATAGAATATCCCTTTGTGTCTTATTTAGTTTAATGAATCAATTGGGTTGCTTATATTAGCCCATATTGGACCTGCAAGCAACTTAGACAAAAATATTATGCAAATATATTACATAAGCAAGATTGTTTACGTTGAAAAATTGAGTTGTAAAAACTAGATTAAAAAATATAATATGAATAGACAGAGCCAAGTTGTCTTTTTTTAGAATTATTATATTTTGTTCATGAATGTGTTTTCTTCCACAGAATCAGTACAAGAGTGAGTACCAGAACTACTTCAGAGGCCTGGGGTGGGTCCCCATTGGGTCTCTGGACGTGGAACTGGCCAAAACAGCTGGTCAGATCTTAAATGAGAAAAGTTACCGCCAACACCCAAGCCAATTCAAATTCACCAAAGACATGCAGTCCATGGATGTGGCACTGGCAACAGTCAACAACCAGATCATGAACAAGGTACACATTTTTGAACTATTTCTATGCTATTTGATACAATCCACTTATCTTATACCTTATTTTATACCTGTATCTCAATTACATTGCAGTTCACTGTGTAATAGCCAGTAATAACTTGTAACTTGGACGTTTGTAACAGTTTGTAACAGCCTGTAATTGCATGTAACCTGAATGTAATCCTAATCCAGCAAGTACATGTTACTACGGGCTGTGTGTTACATTATGTAAAAAGGTACAATGTATTTAGTGTAATCTAAGTGCAAACATTTTATTATAATGTACTGCAAATGTTGAATTCTATGGACATTAACTGTTTTCTTCCCATTTATGTAAATAGCAAGCCTATACTCAAGCCTGGGAGAAGGACAAAACTACTATTCACCTTATGCCTGATGCTATGG
Source organism: Scartelaos histophorus (assembly GCA_000787155.1). Lineage (NCBI taxonomy): Eukaryota > Metazoa > Chordata > Actinopteri > Gobiiformes > Gobiidae > Scartelaos > Scartelaos histophorus. The sequence goes on along the minus strand of KN493304.1, from coordinate 20,313 downwards.
ATGTTGTGCTGGCTCGTGAAAATAGAAAGAACTACAGTGAGGTACAGTATCACTTATTTAAAACACAATTAACTTCAGCATCGCAATTAGATGTTTATTCATTTCTGTGTGTTTTGGTTTTCAGAAACTCTACAAGTTGGGCAATGAGTTGGCAAAGAAGAAGGGACACAATTTCCGTGCTGATGCTATCGCTGTCCAGGCTGCTAAGGCCTCCACAGCTATTGCCAGTGATGTAAGTACAGAATAAATGGAAACCCACGCCCTAGATGCAGTGGTTTTAGTACTCACAATAGGTCTGCCAATTGTTGGGTCACAATTTAGGTTATAAGACATTGAACAGGATACTGAACAGAATTAAATAGCAAATCTGTAATTAAAAGAGCTCAAGAGTGGTAGTTTTAGTATTAATAAAGTCAGACAATTACATTTAAGACAATTAAATTAAAATGTACTTTTAAAAAGCAATGAACTCTATAAGATTAAAATTGCACAAAAATGTTAAAAAAGCAGACAGCTTATTGTTTTTTTCACATTTGCTGCCATGACTTTTGGCTAAATCCATTGGGTGATGTTATTCTGAACCAAGACTTAAAGGGATAGACATTAATTCTGTGTCTCTGATCAAACCTTAATACGTTTTTAGTACAAGTACAAGGCAGGATACCGCAAGCAGGTTGGACATCACATTGGTGCTCGCAGCATCCAGGACGACCCTCTGCTCATGCTGGCTCTGAACTCCGCCAAAATTGCCAGTGATGCTCTGTACAAGAAGGACTTCCACAAGTCCAAGACCAAGTTCCACCTCCCTGTGGACATGATCGCCTTTGAACTGGCCAAGAAGAACCAGATTCAAGTCAACCACGCTAACTACATCACAAGGCTTCACAACTGGACCTGCCTGCCCGACTCCAATGATGTGGTCCAGGCCAGAACTGCCTATGATATCCAGAGTGACGTAAGTGTAGCAGTAGCAGGTTCTGGCAATTTCTTTTATAGGCATAAGATAATATGTTTAAAAAAAATATTATTTTTGTTCACAGGCTGTGTACAGGGCTGATCTGAAGTGGCTCAAAGGGCTTGGATGGGTGCCCATTGGTTCAATTGATGTTGAGAAAGTTAAATACGCTGGTAAAATCCTTGAAGAGAAGAGTTATCGTCAGCATCCAAGCAACTTCAAGTTCACTAGTACTGCAGAGGACATGCCCATGGTTCTGGCTAAGGCCAACAACCAAATCATGAACAAGGTCTGCTGGCAGCATCAACATGTTCTAATTTTATTTTTATGGATTTTATTTGTTACATGTTTTGTTGATCGTTTTTTGTATTAAATTCTTCTGAACGTGTTTGTAGAGTGCTTATGTAGCTGCTTGGGAGAAGGACAAGACTTCCATCCACATTATGCCTGATGCCATGGATGTCCTCCTGGCCAAAGCCAACAGAGTCAACTACAGTGTGGTATGTTGTTGATCTGCAATTACTAAGTTCATCTTAACCGTACAATATTTGCATAATATAACTGTTTCTTTTCCCTAATTTTTCAATCTAGAAAGCGTACAAGCAGGCCCATGAGGACTCCAAGAAGAAGGGTTATGATATGCGCCAAGACGCTATTCCCATTTTGGCTGCTAGGGCTTCAAGAGACATTGCCAGTGATGTAAGAAAACATTTAATAGGTTCTTCTCTAAACTGCAGAATATAGAGCTGTAGTTTCTTAATTCCTGTGGTAATCATTATTTTGTTTCTATCCATAGTACAAGTACAAGGCAGGATACCGTAAGCAGGTTGGACATCACATTGGTGCTCGCAGCGTCCAAGACGACCCTCTGCTCATGCTGGCTCTGAACTCCGCCAAAATCGCCAGTGACGCTCTGTACAAGAAGGACTTCCACAAGTCTAAGACCAAGTTCCACCTCCCTGTGGACATGATCGCCTTTGAACTGGCCAAGAAGAACCAGATTCAAGTCAACCATGCTAACTACATCACAAGGCTTCACAACTGGACCTGCCTCCCCGACTCCAATGATGTGGTCCAGGCCAGAACTGCCTATGACCTCCAGAGTGACGTAAGTGTAGCAGTTTCTTTAACAATTCTAAATACTTCCATGAATTTCAATTTCTGAAGAATATACTATTGTTATTGTCTACAGGCTGTGTACAAGTCAGATCTGAAGTGGCTGAAGGGTCTTGGGTGGGTGCCCATTGGTTCAATTGATGTTGAGAAAGTTAAATATGCTGGTAAAGTCCTCAGTGAGAGAGGCTATCGCCAGCATCCAAGCAACTTCAAGTTCACCAGCACCACTGAAGACATGCCCATGGTTCTGGCTAAGGCCAACAACAAAATCATGAACCAGGTTAGGTTGGGGTGTCATTTATACCTAGAACAAAAACATTATACTTGTACCTTTCAAATTTTTGTTCAGAATAATGTTTTATGTGCTAGGACATATTTCTTCTAAAATGTTCTTTTGATACAGCAATCCTATGTTGAAGCTTGGAACAATGATAAGACCAATATCCACGTCATGCCTGATGCCATGGATATCCTTCTGGCCAAAGCCAACAATGTTAACTATAGTTTGGTGAGTATAAAAGACAATATTTATATACACATATATTTGTTCTAAATCATTTACATTACTTTATGTTACTAATCATTCACAGAAAGCATACAAGCAGGCCTATGAGGATGCCAAGAAGAAGGGCTATGACATGCGCCAAGATGCCATTTCCATTTTGGCAGCCAGGGCTTCAAGAGACATTGCCAGTGATGTAAGTTGACAACATTTCGTTTAGATTTTTACAAAAATGTTTGTATAATATGTTTAACTATTTTCCATTTTCTTCAGTACAAATACAAGGCAGGATACCGTAAGCAGGTTGGACATCACATTGGTGCTCGCAGCGTCCAGGATGACCCTCTGCTCGTGCTGGCTCTGAACTCCGCCAAAATCGCCAGTGATGCTCTGTACAAGAAGGACTTCCACAAGTCCAAGACCAAGTTCAATCTCCCCGTCAAGAAGGACTTCCACAAGTCCAAGACCAAGTTCCACCTCCCTGTGGACATGATCGCCTTTGAACTGGCCAAGAAGAACCAGATTCAAGTCAACCATGCTAACTACATCACAAGGCTTCACAACTGGACCTGCCTCCCCGACTCCAATGATGTGGTCCAGGCCAGAACTGCCTATGACCTCCAGAGTGATGTAAGTATAATAATAATAAGAAGAAGAATCAGTTTTATATAGCACTTTTCTGGACACTCAAAGATGTTTTATGGAGCATTATTCATTCACTCCATACCCGCTGGTGGTAAGCTACTATTGTAACCACCACTGCCCTGGGGAAGACTGATGGAAGTATAGCTATTTAACTTTTTTTTTTTTCTTTTTAAATTATTTTTTAAATATTCTTTTGTGTCCTGCAGGCTGTGTACAAGGCAGATCTGAAGTGGCTTCAAGGTATGGGATGGGTTCCGATTGGTTCAATTGATGTTGAGAAAGTTAAATATGCTGGTAAAATCCTCAATGAGAGAGGCTATCGCCAGCATCCAAGCAACTTCAAGTTCACCAGCACCACTGAAGACATGCCCATGGTTCTGGCTAAGGCCAACAACCAAATCATGAACCAGGTATATATATTTTATTTAAATATCTCAGAGCAGCAGGTTAGTATAGTTTAATATGTGGTAAATAAACTTATCATATTTTGGCGTTATAGAAATCTTATGTTGATGCCTGGAACAATGACAAGACAAACATCCACATTATGCCTGATGCCATGGATGTCCTTCTGGCCAAAGCCAACAATGTTAACTACAGCATGGTAAGTGTGTACTTTGTATAATGTTTTACACACTCAACATTGCAATGCAATATGATATTTAAGCATATTATGTTTATATAAATTTACAGAAAGCGTACAAGCAGGCCCATGAGGAGTCCAAGAAGAAGGGCTATGACTTGCGCCAAGACGCTATTTCTATTTTGGCTGCCAGGGCTTCAAGAGACATTGCCAGTGATGTAAGAAAACAATAGCATGTTTGATCTGTTAACTTAAATATGAGGCCCAACTCTTATTTTTTCCTTATTATATTATTATGTTTTCTCTAGTACAAGTATAAGGCAGGATACCGTAAGCAGGTTGGACATCACATCGGTGCCAGATGTGTTCAGGACGACCCTCTGCTCATGTTGGCCATAAACTCAGCCAAAATCGCCAGTGACGCTCTGTACAAGAAGGACTTCCACAAGTCCAAGACCAAGTTCAATCTCCCCGTCGACATGATCGCCTTTGAACTGGCCAAGAAGAACCAGATTCAAGTCAACCACGCTAACTACATCACAAGGCTTCACAACTGGACCTGCCTCCCCGACTCCAATGACGTGGTCCAGGCCAGAACTGCCTATGACCTCCAGAGTGACGTAAGCATGAACTATTTTTTCTTTCTTTCTCCAGTGTTTTGAAATGTGCTTAGTTATAAAATATATTATTGTTTCCCTTAGGCTGTGTACAAGGCTGATCTGAAATGGCTGCAAGGTATGGGCTGGGTGCCCATAGGTTCACTGGATGTGGAGAAAGCTAAGAAAGCTGCAGAGATTCTGAGTGAGCAGAAATATCGTCAGCACCCAAGCACCGTGCCTTTCACTAGCCCCACTGATGCCATGAATCTTGCCCTGGCCAAGGCCAACGCCCAAACTATGAACCAGGTACTACTCAACTGCATTTAAATTACTAAACAAAGTAATAAATCTACCTTGGGAGTCATAGTTATTTGGATAGTACTATTTATACACCGTGTAAGTCACTAATAAGTAACATTTTAAATAGTTGATAAAACACTTGCAAGGTTGTTTTTCAACCTTGAACAAAAAGGATTTGTTGATTTTTGCCAAAGTAACTAGATGAACCCTTTAAAAGATGAACAAAAGGGGCCCCAAGATTAACCCCTGGAGGGTCCCACAGGTGAAAACCTCTTGGCATAATGTTTGACAATTCCCACCAATTTAATTAATCTTTCAAGCCTCACTGTGTTCTAAGATTTTATTTGCAGTTGTGACAGTGGTTTTGCATTTGTGTGTGTGTTTTTAGCGCCTCTATGTGGAAGCCTGGGAGAATGACAAGACCAAGGTGCACATCATGCCTGACACTCCTGAGATCATCCTCTCTCAGCAGAACAAGATCAATATGAGCCAGGTGACAAATTTGACTAACTTTTGACTGATGCTAATGCAAAATTAAATAAACTAAATATACAGTTATATTAGATTTAATGCATATTACCACTTCAACATAGTATGTATTGCCATTGTATTGGGCTAAAATGAACTCCCTAACTGTGTGCTTTCCTTGCAGAAACTGTACAGACAAGGATTTGAGGAGACCATCAAGAAGGGTTACTTCCTGCCTGCGGATGCCATTTCCGTGAAGGCCGCTAAGGCTTCCAGGGAAATTGTCAGTGATGTGAGTAAATACGATTTTTCCAATTATATGTATATGTCTTTTATACTAATTATACAGTGTTTCCAGTATAAACCAGAAGATGTATTGATTTTGCCTCATAGGTCTTTTATTAATTTAATACCTGATCAATACTTTTACTACAGCATATTAGTATAATGTGCTGTACAGTCAACCAGCTTAAGAAAATTAGTGTATTTTAACCTATTTAAGTTAGCTTATTGCACTTAATGTTTAAATGTGGCTTAAGAATGAGACAGTAATTATGAGACAGTAATTAGTAACTGAAAGTTGTGGCTAGTGGGTTTTTGAGAAATGTTGGGCATTTATTACTTATTTAATTACTATTGTGTTGTATATCTAAAGTTGCGTAACATATTTTTTCTTTTAAACAGTACAAGTACCATACAGGATACCGCAAGCAAGTTGGACATCACATTGGTGCCAGATGTGTTCAGGACGATCCTCTGATGATTCTGGCCATCAACTCCGCCAAAATCGCTAGTGACGCTCTGTACAAGAAGGACTTCAACAAATCCAAGACCAAGTTCCACCTCCCTGTCGATATGTTGAGTCTTGAATTGGCCAAGAAATGTCAGATCCAAGTGAATGATTTCAACTACAGGACCAAGCTGCACCAGTGGACCTGCCTCCCTGACTCCAATGATGTGGTCCAGGCCAGAAAGGCGTATGACCTCCAGAGCGACGTAAGTAATGCGATGAAGCAATCAATAGATGTCTTGAACATTCTTTGAAATGTAACAATACTGATACAATATATGATTTAAATGTCTCTTCGCTTAATGTCATGTTTTCAGCCAAATCCAATATTGGGAATCTGTAATTAAAAATGCCTTTGTGCACTTTTTCTCTTTAGGCTGTCTACAAGGCTGACATGGAGGAGGTCATTGGCGTTGGATGGGTTCCCATTGGGTCGCTGGATGTGCTGAAAGCCAAGCACGCTGCCAAAATCCTCAGTGACCGTTTGTACAAGCAGAGCCCAGACACTCTGAAATTCACCTCTGATACACAAGCTATCCCCATGCTCCTCGCCAAGGCTAATGCTGACATCATGAACAAGGTGATATATTTTCACATTTATTTCTTAATTATTATTTTTTAAATGCCTAAATTCAGCAATCACATTTTTTATGAATATGTTTTGCCACTCATCCAAGTAGCCACTTCAGTTTTGACAGGGTTGTGGAAAGTCACTGCCTTTTATATGGCTACAGGGGGAGTTAAATACACTGACACTAACACACTCTATTTGTTTACAGTAAGGAGGAGAATCTGTGATTAGTCTATTGAATTACTCTAGGTTGTTAGCTGTCACTCGAGTCATATGTTGCATAATTGTTCATGCCCCTAATGGACTTCACTAATAACCCATACACTTTATTGTACTGAACTGAAGAAGCTGCTTGGATTAGACATGGAGAACATATTCACTTAAATAAAAAGTAATGTTAATATTTGGTTTGTATTTTCCTCACAGCTGCCACTAATAAATATGTTCAAGTTTTGACAAATGGTAACAAATCAATGCAGTGTCAGGGCCTGGGTACAGAACATTAGCAATGGCCTCATTATTTTATTAATAAGCAAATTAGTTCTGATAAACAGGTAACTGTCTCTATTTTTGTGTAGAAATTAGAACGTTATAAATTGAATGATACGTGGTATAAGGAAATAGACCTTGTGATTGACAGCTACACATGCACTGTATCATGCAACCCAAAAATCCTAATGTGTTATATTTTCTTTGCCTTACAGAGGAATTACATTGCTGCCTGGGAAGCGGAAAAGCTGAAGATCCATGTCAATCCTGATACTCCTGAGATTTTACTTTCCAAGGCTAATGCTTACAACATGAGCAGGGTAGGTTTAATAGCTTTTTATAGATGTTTTTGTAGCTTAATCCATATCACATAATAACCAATAGCAAATTCATATTTCATCCATAATGGCTCTGTCTTGCAATTAATATGCACCAAAATTGCTATATGCTTTCTAATACTATTTAACAATTTACACAACAATAGTAATGAAATAAGAATAAACCAGATAAGAAATACATAATAACACATAAAACTAACTAACTTTATAATATTATTTAAATTCAATTGCAGTATCTTGTCTTTTAACAAAGTTGTTATATTTCAGAAAATCTACAGAGAGGCTGTGGAGCAGATGTTCAAGAAAGGCTACGACATGAAACCTGACGCTATTTCTGTTATCGCTGCTAAACGCGGCAGAGAAATAATCAGTGATGTAAGTAACATGGATTTTATGATTATTAAACAGCAATGAAAGAATAATAAATATGTAATAACAAGATTTTTATTCATAATTTACAGTCATATTGATCAGTGCCTATTCATGGACTTCTTGCAACATTTAAAAGACCTTTTTTCCATTAAAATAATTTGTTAGCTAGCTTTAAAAACCCACGGATACTTGTGCTTTGACGTACAGTTACAGTACATTTCATTACCCAGGAATGAATTATACAGTGTTTATTCAAGCAAAAATAGTATTTTGTAAATCCTCAATTATTAGTTCATAATTCTTTACTAATATTTTGCTATGCTGTTTTTTCTGATTATTTTGAATGTATACTTATGCTATATTATACTGTACTCTCTCTTCTGACCACAGTACAAGTACAAGACTGGATACCGTAAGCAGGTCGGCCACCACATTGGTGCCAGATGTGTTCAGGACGATCCTCTCATGATACTGGCCATCAACTCCGCCAAAATCGCCAGTGACGCTCTGTACAAGAAGGACTTCAACAAATCCAAGACCAAGTTCCACCTCCCAGTCGACATGTTGAGTCTTGAACTGGCCAAGAAATGCCAAGTCCAAGTGAACGATTTCAACTACAGGACCAAACTGCACAACTGGACCTGCCTCCCCGACTCCAATGACGTGGTCCAGGCCAGAAAAGTCTACGATCTGCGCAGTGATGTGCGTTAAAATCTATTTATGTATTTATTAGCATTAGTGAATAATTTAACAGTGAAAGACAATATTAAAAAGCAGTGCATTCAATAGGTCTGGGTAAAGCACATTAGTAAACACCATCATTATTTTATTTGTTTTATTTTATTATTATTATTAGCTGTATGAAAGCTTAAGGTAATAAAATTGATATCAATACATTTTATTATCTAACTGTTTCCCATTGCTCAATTTTAATGTTTGTAATTACAACTATACTATATTCACTAAACTATATACAAAGATAACTTAAAGTGTGTAGTTTTACATTCTACATAAAAGTTATGCAGTTTAAGTTTAAAGGGCCCATATTTTGCCCATATCTCAGCTCTGTTATAATGTTATTTCCTCATTAAAAACAGACCTGGAGTTCTGGTTTGTTAATTTGCACATGTTTAACAAACAAATCCTGCATATTTAGGATGTGTTCTTCTCTCAAACACAGAACACTCTGTTCCGCCTTGTGAGGTAATGTGGTAATACAAGTGCTCCCTTGTGTTTTTAAACTCCATACTTACTTGAAATCTACCACTTCATGATATCACAAAGTGGAACAGAGCATTTGGAGCTGTAGAGATGTGGGCAGACTAATGAACCAAGATTACTTAGACATGTGTGAATGAAACAAAACACAACTCCAGGTCTGTTTTTGATGAGGTAACATCATTATAACATGGCTTAAAGCTCAAAGGAGTCAATTTTGCATATTATAATTGTGAAATATATAGATTGGGATTCCATTTTGATTTACTTATTTGTGTTGGTGGCATTTAAACAAGAAATTAATAACAATAATAATAAGCTGTATAATAGTAAATGTTATGTTATTTATTTCCTTACTTCCAGGCTGTGTACAAGGCTGATATGGAATGGATCAAGGGCTGCGGCTGGGTGCCCATCGGGTCTCTCGATGTGGAAAAGGCGAAGAAAGCTGCAGAGATCCTGAGCGAAAGGAAGTATCGCCAACACCCAAGCCTCTTCAAAGCCACAGCTCAGACCACAGACATGCCCTACGCACTGGCTAAAGCTAACGCCGACATCATGAACCATGTAATGAACTGTGATGGGAAGAATTCTTTGAAAATGGCTTTAATGAGGATACTGAATACCTGCTTTAAAATGTATTTTGTAACGTATTCTGGTACATGGTCCAATCAGAGTACTCTATTCTTAATACTTGGAATATTGGTACACAGAGTTGCTTTATACTATAGTGTAAAAACATGTCATATAATTACAAACAGCTTTATTTTTGTTGCAGTGTTTTGTTATGCAATTATTTATGTCCAATTAGGAATGAAAAATCACACATGCACCCATTGCAAAAGCTGTGTTTTCTTTTTTTCTCACTAATGGTGCTCA
>KN493304.1:0-10453 GCA_000787155.1 Scartelaos histophorus | reverse complement strand
AGTAACTAATATGAATAACCTGGTTGTTTTAGATCTAAAAAGCATCTTTAAAACAAAAGATTTTGTGAAATTCTTTAATAACTTTACAGTTTATAATATTTCAGAAACCAATTTTTAATTAAATTATAGGTCTTATCGCCATTAATTAACACATAGCTTATTAGCCCTAAACAATTTTTAAACTTTTGATATATATTTTTATGGGAAAGCCTTAGAGGAAATGAATGAGAAATTTACTGGAACCAAAGGGTGGAGCGTCACTGTTGAGCTCCATTGGGACTTACAGGCCATTCACACATAAATGGAAAGCACATCAAAATTAGGACTAAACTAGAATTAAAACCGAAACTAATCCTATCCTAAACCTGGACTAAACCAGGTTAAAACAGGACCATTTAAGTCTCTATTTGGACTAAACCAGTACAACGCAGTCTGAACGCAGCCTTAATCTTGGCTGTCTCACGAATTAAAAACACATCAATGTTCTAAGTCTATTTCGTGCAGACTAAACATTCTGTATAATTCACAATTCTTAGTTGTAGTAGCCACAGTAGTTGTTCACCTTAAGCTTGTAACTGTAGTAGTAGTAGTAGTAGAAGTATAAATAGTAAAAATAATTTCAAATATATTATTTAAATATAAAGGTAATCGCAAAATGTGGTAATTTCAAGTAGACACTTTTTTTGGTTTATTCTTATATGTATAACCTTTGTAAATCTTTAATTTCACATTTAAATTGAAACTATACCACTATACTATACTAAACTGTAATGTATTTGTGTTTGCAGAAAGCCTACATTGCTGCCTGGGAGAAAGATAAGACACAGCTTCACATTCAGCCCGACACTCCTGAGATTGTCCTGTCCAAGCAGAACAAGATCAACATGAGCCTGGTAATGTTTCAACGTTTTAACTCACATATTATTAAGTAATTTATTTATTTGAAAAGGAAAAACAGGAACAATAGATTGGTAAAATTGTTCCAAAATGCTTTATGATTTATGTTTTATTGAAATATATATTTACAAATTATTTAAGTGTACTTTATACTAATTTATGTAACGAATAATGTGTTAATACAAAACAATGAAAAAATTACATTGGACTATAGTCAGCAAGTCAACAGCAAGTGAACATTTATATATACAATCATTTTTAAGTTTGACTATTTATGAAGTGCTTTTCATGCATGAAGACAACTTAAAGTGCAAAGTTAAACATTGAATAAATGTAGTGATTTATAAAATATGAAGAATAAAATATGGTCAATAGAAAAATTATTTAACTTAACACACATACAGGCTATAATATCTGTGTTATTGACATGTTTCCTTTTCCTTAAATGCTTTAATCATTGCTATGTTTATGACTTTTTAAAAACACTATTCATTTTATCTTTACAGAAACTCTACAAGGAGGGCTTCAAAAACATGATCAACAAAGGATACTACCTCCCCAAGGACGCTGTGTCAGTGTTGGCTGCCAAAGCCTCCAGAGATATCGTCAGTGATGTGAGTTCAGTGCACTGCTCCCTACAATTTAGAAACACAACATAACGATTTGGAAGTATTTTCATCAGTTCATCATTCATGTTATCAATACAGAGAAATAAACAGAGGAAAATATTATACAGATCCTGCACATGAGCAGAGCTATAGTTTGGAGTTCAAATTAAATGACAACAGATTGATTGGAAGAATTATTGAATATTTTAGTCCAACCAAGCTAAAAGCAGCCACATGCATAGAGTATAACTAAAATAACTTCTACGACTGCCATATCCAAATCACAGTTGTGTTTTCAGCATGTTTATTAACCTTTATAGTCCCTAACCTCATCTACCGTCATTTTCAGCATCTAAGATTGTAATATTCTCTGTTTTTAGTACAAATACAAAGCCGGTTTCCGTAAGCAGTGTGGACATCACATTGGAGCCCTCAGTGTCAATGACGACCCCCTGTGTCTGCTGGCGGCTCACGTAGCTAAGATCTCCAGTGACAACATCTATAAGAAAGAGTTCCACAAGACCAAGACCAAGTACAACCTCCCTTCAGACCTGCTGTCCCTGGAGCTGGCCAAGAAATGCCAGAACCAAGTGAACGATTTCAACTATAGGACCAAGCTGCACCAGTGGACCTGCCTCCCCGACTCCAATGATGTGGTGCAGGCCAGAAAAGTCTATGATCTGCGCAGTGACGTGAGTAAACTTTAAACTTTTTTTCTTTTTTTTCCTACTGCTGTTAAGAATTTTATGCGTTTTGAGTTCTTATTATAGCCATGCCTCAAATTGTTTATGTAGAATGAGATTAAAGATGTAACATTGACATAAATAATTGGATTAGTTTAGTTCTAAGTTAAAGCAGGACTTACATGACCTTTTATGAGTGAGTAGCTTTTATGGCACCACAGGAACATTACCAATCCAGTAATCAATTATCTAAATGAATGAAGGAATGAAAAATGAATTTAAGAATATTCTGCAAATTCATAATTCTTGTACCATATCCCATAACTGAAAATAATGATTCACTATTTTCAAAAAGCAAATTGTGTCTTATTATATTTATTGACCAAATTCAACAGACAGTATTTGAATCTGAAATATGCAAATGCAAACCAGTCATACCTGCGACAGCCACGTGTTAACTATTCTAATTAACAGTACAAGTTTAACACGAACATCTTCTTTTGTTTTCCAGGCTGTGTACAGATCTGACCTGGAGTGGCTGAGAGGCTGCGGCTGGTCTCCTCACGACAGTATCGATGTCCTCAAAGTGAGAAATGCCCAAAAGATCCTGAACGACCGTCTGTACAAACAACACCCAAGCACGGTCAAGTTCACCAGCATCGCGGACCTTCCCTCCATCGTCCTGTCCAAGCAGAACGCAGACAATATCAGCGATGTGAGTGGTTTTACTTAAATATACTTACAAAAATGCTTTGAGTTTGCATTCATTTTTTCTAGTTCTGTTTCAGAAATAGAGATTATGCTATCAGAGTTTAGTATTATGATGAAAGAAGTAGCAATGGAGTAGTAGTAATTGTAGTAGCAGCAGTACTAGTAGCAATACTAATATTAGAAGTGGTAATAGTAGTTATAGTATTAGAGAGAAATATTAGATGCAGTAGTGTCATTGTAAATAGCAATACAGCGTAAGTAGAACATTTTGTTGTGAAATTTTGTTTCATTTTAGTATTTTACAGTTTTAACTCACTAATCACTTTTTTCCTTTTGCTTTTACAGAGAAAGTACAGAGAGGTTTGGGATAAGGACAAGCTCACCATCCACATCCCCCCCGATGCCCCCGGATTTGAGCTGTCCAAGGCCAACGCTGTGGCTATCAGCAATGTAAGTTATACCCCAGAACATTTCACTAAGTTAACAAGTGCTCAAACATATTTAAACCTATTTATTCTTTCTATTTTTCCACAGAAACTCTACACCAAAGCTTGGGATGACCAGAAGGCCAAGGGGTACCACATCAAGCAGGATGCAGTGTCTGTGATCAGAGCCAGAGCTTCTAGAGATATTGTCAGTGATGTAAGTTCACGAAATCATAAGACAAAGAAGCACTTTTGACAGTAGATTGTCACGTCACATCTCAAAGCATTATGGGATACGCCCCTTAGACAAACAAACCCCTAAGCAAAGGTGGTAAAAATAAACACATGAACAATTTTTCCATCATGTGGTAGGTCTTAAGGCTGAAAGGGATCGTACATCAGGGAAACAAAGCAATCACTACACAAGAGACTATTTGAACACAGAAGACATCACAAAGTTGTCCAGCTTCTACTACAAATCAAAAGCAAGAACCACACCACAACAATGGAATATGAAAATATTTATTGACGGCGGATAGATGTGATGGCTGGAAAGAGACTCAGGGTGGACGGATAATCTTCATATCCAAAATGGTCACCCAGCTGAATCAGAACCTCCCCTCCTTGCAGATGATGTCTGTCTGAAGGATGGACTAAAGACACGGATTGGAGGGAGGGGTTGAGAGAGCTCAAGTGAACGCTGTTGTGTCGTGATAGGCCATATAAATAGTGCCTTTGGGTAATTGAAGGCTTGAGATAAGATGTGTTTGTCTGGAGAGGAAGTTGAGGTGTGGTCCAGCTCTAGAATCTCAATTAATCATGTTAACAGTTAAAAGGATGTCAAAACACAAGACAAAAACAGCTAATTTGTGGACCCAATCTCTAACATAATAATAAGCATTTGTATAGTTTTAGTTTCTTTCAAAACAAACAAATTTTCCTTAAAGTTACATTGGCCCCTTCCCTTGATCTGAATGAAGAAATACCATACTAAAATACTGTAAACACAACCTATTCACACATTTAATTTAGTTCATTTTAACTGCTTAATCTCTCCTCTTTCAGTACAAGTACCATGAGGCTTACCGTAAGCAGGTTGGCCACCACATTGGAGCCAGATGCGTTGAGGAGGACCCACTGATCATGTTGGCAATGCACGCTGTGAAGATCGCCAGTGACAACATTTACAAGAAGGACTTCAACAAGTCCAAGACCAAGTTCCACCTCCCTGTTGACATGTTGAGCCTGGAGTTGGCCAAGAAATGCCAAGTCCAAGTGAACGATTTCAACTACAGGACCAAGCTGCACCAGTGGACTTGCCTCCCCGACTCCAATGATGTGGTCCAGGCCAGAAAGGCGTATGACCTCCAGAGCGATGTAAGTAATCAATTAAAAAACAATCACTGATCAGTAAATAGTTCTTCCTGCATTTTAGGCGCTAAAATTGCTATTAGAATTATTAATCAATCATTATCAACTCATAGTCTATTAGAAGGGAACTCAGTTTGATCAGATATGCAAAACATGACTTGAGATACTACCAATATCTTAAGTTGGTAATGTCATAATAATCGTAATATTTAACACAATGACCTATAATAACTGATTTCTAAACTGTATTTATAAGTAAATTGTCAAATCAGAGACTTCTTCAAACTCTTACAGAAAAGTGACAAAAGAAAAGTGTTGTAGCCAAAAGTGTGAAAACAAACAAACACAAAATTCATATATTGATTCATTTACCCAATGCAAAAGTATTGCTGTCTGAATAGTATTTGGTTTTGAAAATTTTAGTTACATCCCAAAAGAATGTACAACCACTTTTTTATGCTGCACTAGTTTTCCTGTTATAGCTTACACTGGTAGACGTCAATATGTTTTTTTTTATATTTTTTATTTAATTGCTTTACTTATTTATTTAAGAAAGAAGCAATGCATGTTTATGTTTCAGGAACACTGACTACAATTTCATATTATTAAAAACATTTAATAGTGTTCAGCCAAAAAGGCAGAAGAAAAATTCATTTCACCTGTATTGTGCATTCCCCTATATTGCACATTTCTCTGTATTGCACTAATTCTTATTGCACTTGTCCTTTCTTCTACCTGTTTAGGCTGTGTACAAGTCTGATCTGGAGTGGCTCCGTGGCTGTGGCTGGATGCCCCATGAGTCTGTGGACGTCATGAAGGTGAAACATGCCCAGAAGGTCCTGGCTGAAGTAAGTAAAATAAACAAAATAATCAATCAATAATAATTTAATTTAATACTACATTAAGCCATACATTTCCACTAACAAAAGGGATTTGTTGTTTTAAACTAGCATTAATCCGCAAATTAAACAAAACCATTGATTCATATGCACAATACAATATGGTTTTTTTGTGTGTGTTTTGTATCAGTCCAAGCTCAATACAATATGTTTTTTTTTGTGTGTGTGTTTTGTATCTGTCCAAGCAAAATTTTAAGTATAATTTGTTCTTGTTTATGCCATAGAGAATAACATTTTAGAAGTGTAGAATAAAAATTGGAGCCTTTAGATTTTAATCTCTTGATATGATATTGTTTTGTATATACTGTGCTGATGCAAATTATTGATCTTATTATTTCTTTGTTACAGAGAGGTTACCGCGTGAAGTTGGATGAACAGAAATACATTGTTCCCGTTGACAGAATAGACCTTGAATGTGCCAAGAATGCTGCTGCTGCTCTCAATGAGGTCAGGAACTAAACTAATGATTCCAAAATAATAAACCTGCTAAAACTGTAAGTATTATTTGTTTTAATTTGATGATTTCTGTTTTGTTTTTAGGCCAAATATCGTGAGGCTTGGCACAGGGATAAGGTCAAGTACTCCCTGGTGGACACTCCAACCATGGCTTCAGCCAGAGAAGCAGCCAAGCACATTCACCCGGTATGGACTGTTATTTCAATGATTTATGCAGTTTATACATTTATCTAAACCTTACGTTATGTATAGAACTAAAAGTAATCATAAATAAACATACTCACATTTGTAAGAACCGGTAAGTAAGTTTATTTCAGAGGCAGAGATATTGAAAACAATGCAATAATTGTTTTGAAATCATGATTATTGCACAAAAAAGTACCTTAAAGATTACAAAAAATAATTTATTCAATATAACAATACATTAAACTTGCAGTGTAATCTTTAAGCAGCAGTACAAAGGTATACATGTGGATAGACTGTCTACATAGAGGTTATTTTGGGGTTCTCTAAAATAGTATAATAAATGAGTAACAGTATGCCGTAATGTGTGAAATATTGACACAAATAAATACTTACAATGTACTGATTATTTTCTTTTATTTTAGAAACTGTACACCAAAGACTGGGACAAGGTGAAGGCCACTGGATACTTCATGCCCGGAGACGCTGTGCCAATCAAACAGTGCATCAACACCTCTAAGGTCCAGAGCCAGGTAAGCACTTTTTTTTGTTTTTTTTTAATACTAATAGCATTTTGTTAGTATTAGCACGTTGTTGTAATATTAGATTTTTTGCCAGGTTAAAATATAGTAGTCACTAACTTTATTGAACATTGGCAATTGAGAATTTGATGTTTTATATAGAGACAAAGTAGAAAATGAACTATGTGAATTGTACTTTATATTAAAACTATGCAATGTTTGATGCTCTAAACATAATTTTGTTGACAATAAAAAAAACCTTTAATATTTGATTAATTTATATGAATTTAGCTTTAAAATGTATTTATTTTGTGATTGCATATTTTCATTTAAAGGTCTGAAAAAAAAAAGATCTCTGTCATGTGAATTCCAGCATGTAGACCCTAGTTTTGTGATAATTTGATTTGCATACTACAATAATGACATTAAAATTTACCTCTATTTGTAGTACAAGTATTTGGAGAGCTACCGTAAGCAGGTCGGCCACCACATCGGTGCCAGATGTGTTCAGGACGATCCTCTGATCATGCTGGCCATCAACTCCGCCAAAATCGCCAGTGACGCTCTGTACAAGAAGGACTTCAACAAATCCAAGACCAAGTTCCACCTCCCAGTTGACATGTTGAATCTTGAGTTGGCCAAGAAATGTCAGATCCAAGTGAACGATTTCAACTACAGAACGAGACTGCACCAGTGGACCTGCCTCCCCGACTCCAATGACGTGGTCCAGGCCAGAAAGGCGTATGACCTCCAGAGCGACGTGAGTGGAGACAGACCAGGGTGTTGTTTTTCATGGATAATGCAAATATTTGTAGAATCCACAGCAGGTGATGACTGATGAACTCTGCATTTACTTTGACTCTGATCTGCTGTAACAGTTTTTTATAATATATGAAAAATTCAGTTGCAAAAAACAGATTTCCCTCCATTTTCTTTTTGTCACCATCTTCTAGAGATATTTCCCAGCACCCAGCATTCAGCTCCAGTGAAATTTGACTGGCGCTGAATGCTATGGGTGACGTCTTACTCTCTTTATCCACTTTTTTTGTACAGTCTTTGTGTATTACTAATAGTATTATATTTGTCAAAGAATTTCTGTTACACTTAAGAAACCAAATTTCACTTGTTTGTAGAACGTGTACAAATCAGATCTGGAATGGCTCCGTGGATGTGGCTGGATGCCTGCAGAGTCTGTGGACCACGTCAAAGTCAGGAAGGCCCAACAAATCCTCAATGAAGTACGTATAAAATGTTTAATTACTCCTTTATTATTACTCCTTATTTAATTGAATCATTTGTGCATGATTAAATATTTATCCACATATTAATCTGTTTTATTTTACCTCTACCCACAGAGACTCTACAAGAAGAATGCACAGGACTGCTTTGGATTGTTCACTCTGATCGTGGATCGCCCTGAGCTTGTTTTGGCCAGAGTCAACGCTGCCAACCTCAGCGACGTAAGTAGAGTTAATTTAAATATTATAATTTACACACAGGATAAATGACAATCTACAAAATGACGCTGGTTAAAAACAGCTAGAATTATCAGTTTTACCTTGAGGTGGATAAGTTTGGACTAGTCACTTTTTTAAATATACTGCTACTACATACTACTTTAATATAATACTTAAATATACTAACAAGTCATAATTACAGCTAAAAGTATAGTTTATTATACTGTATTTATCATACTTATTACCACTGTGACTAGTTATACAATTTGAATATATCTTATTCCGCTGGCATATTTTATGTCTGTTTGTGCAGCATTTTTATTAATAGAGTTTAGAGTATTTAGTGCTAAGTATTAATTGCTAAATGATGAACTAATATTGTTCATGTTCTGTACAGTTGAAGTACAAAGAAACCTTCATGGCTGAGAGGGGACAGTACATTGGAGCTGAAGACACTCCCCAACTTGCTCACAGCAGAGAGGTGTCCAAGAACGTCAGTGAGGTGTGTAATTGTCTACATAGTTTTTTTATTTTACTTTTCAAAATGTGTACTTTTATATTCTAAACATGTTTGGTGTTCTTTTTAATGCTTACAGAAACTGTACAAGAAACACTGGGACGAAACTAAGGCTACAGGCTACCAGCTCGACCATGAATACATTCCTCTGCTGAGTGGAAAGAAGGGCAGAGAGATCGCTTCTGATGTAACGATTTTGTCATATTGATTATTGATTGATATTGTTTATTTATTATATGAGCTATTACAGCCATGCTAAATGCTATATTATTGCTAACTAAATAAATTATTGTTTAGGTTAAGTACAAGGATGCTCATGAGAAGGCCAAGGGACACTACATGGCTGGAACCTTGATCGACTTCCCTGATGTGATGAGGTGTGGAGAGCAGGAAAAGAACAAGGGACTGGTAAGACATTGTCAAATATTACTATAAAACTTTGAATAAATAAATGTAATTTTAATAATATACCTTAACATCTGTAGAAATGGCAGAAGTTAGTTTTCTAACATAGGATAGCCATAGAAAGAGTTCTCTCATATAATAGATATATTGCATGAAGTTAGTGACACATTTCATAATTCATAATATCTTTCTTTTTGCTTTTTGTCTTAAGGGTATTTTAAAGGCATTAATTTATGCTAATAATATAATTAATTTATACTAATATATTTGGCTCTTCAAAAATATTTTCAAAATTTAAAAAATATTTGGCTTTTGAAGTACTAGACCAAGACAAAAAAGGATAAATAACATTGTGTCCAATTTAACCTCTGTACAGCATCGTTTCCCTGTCTGCTATTATACTTTCAAGTCATGTTATAATAAAATTGTATAAAACATAACCTTCACTTGTTTGTGTTTCCCATTCTCCAGAGGCTGTACCATAAGGATTACCACACGACCAAGACCAAGACCCACCTGCCTCCCGACATCATCGCCAACAAAGTGGCCAAGCGCTGCCAGGACATGCTCAGTGACGTGTTGTACCGCACGTACCTGCACCAGTGGACCTGCCACCCCGAACAGGAGGACGCCATCCGGGCACGCAAGACCAACGAGATCCTCAGCGATGTATGAGCATTACAAGTTCATTTGGTTTTTAGGGGCTTTATGTTATTGTCATGTTGATAATCCTCATGCTAAATAGCTATTTCAAGATGTGCCAAACTAAACACCCAAAGTGCTATTTACATTATATATTTACATACAGGTATATGAATCCATAGCTATCCCAAAGTAACTTCATTATTATAGTTAATAGGTTGTAGTTAATATATATATTTTTTGTAGACAGGACATTCAGTAGAGCCAAATGCTTTTGCACTGTTTGCATGTTTACCATTAATCAAAACATGAATAATAATCTTAACTCATTATATTAGACATTTTAGACCCT
The DNA here is from genome assembly GCA_000787155.1 of Scartelaos histophorus. NCBI lineage: Eukaryota > Metazoa > Chordata > Actinopteri > Gobiiformes > Gobiidae > Scartelaos > Scartelaos histophorus. The sequence goes on along the minus strand of KN493304.1, from coordinate 326 downwards.
CCGATCTAATACCTGCTGCTCTTGTAGGTTTATTACAAAGATGATCTGAACTGGATGAAGGGCATCGGCTGCTACGTTTGGGACACTCCTGAAATCATCCGTGCCAAGAAAGCCTACGAGATGCAGAGCGAAGTGAGTTTAAAATCACCACAAATCTTATCAAGAATTGTTAAAATTTGTATCTAAAATTGTGTATTGTTTTGTTATTTTAGCTGAAATACAGAGATGAAGCCAAGAAGGAGTTCAACAACTACTCCATTGTGACAGACACTCCTGTTTATGTGACTGCTGTACTGGGACATACCTGGGCCAGCGATGTGAGTAAA
>JACN01022377.1:0-13339 GCA_000787155.1 Scartelaos histophorus | reverse complement strand
CTCTAAAGGGACCTGCTCTAAAGGGTCTCTAAGGGTCTAAAGTTACCAGTCAAAATGATTGACTAAAGTGGAGCTGTAAAGTAAAATGTGTTTAGCTCAAACTCGACATTCCAAGTGTAGTTTTGACGTTGTGCCCAGTTATGTGTCTAATGTTCTTTGACAAAGGCCTAATAAACATGTGTGATCACTTAATATCTTTATGTACCACTTTACTTTTTATTTTTAACTTTAAACTTATCTGATTACAGCTTTAGTAATCAAGTAAAGTTGTGTTGAAAATACCGTAATGAACCTGCATGTTTAGAGAGCTCAGATCTAACGGGAAAAACTGAACACAGCAGTAAAGTTTCTTGTTATTAGAGTAAAAACCCTCCATGGGGTCACACTGATATTTCCTGAAATCTCATGACATTTTTCAGCACTATCAAAAACAACAACATTTTCAGCATAAATAGCTCATCACTAAATGACTGGTGTGACACTTGCCTTGTTGCTAATTAGACCATGATTAGTCACAGCACAAGATCACAATGTGTGAAAGGATCTTTAACAAAACACCAGTGTCGTCTGAAGCACCTTCCTGCTGCAGCCTTATGTCTTTAAAAGAGCTTCATTTACCATGAAATAGTCTCTTTCTACGGCTTCAGCGCCGTCACAGAACTGGCTAACACCATATTGATTAAAACATCAAAAAACAACTATTTTATCTTGTTTAGATGCAAATGTAATTAACTGCACAGCCCTGCAACAAATGCAATACGAAAACAATAAACATGAAACTTTACAGGCTCGTCTGTGCCACATGTGTTTGTGTGTGTAGTGGCTTTGCATTTGACACACTTTATATATTACTATGCAATTATACAATCTAAATGTCAGAAAATAATACACCATTTCTGATTTCCATAAAATTTACTCAAATTAGAAGCCTTCAGTCAACACCAGATTCCAGCTTATTTCAAAAGTCTTACTGAAAAAACTGTCAGAGGTGTCGCTCAAATTGCAAACACAAATTTTACAACAATAACATGATTTTTCTACAATTGTTTGTCAAACATGTTTAAATCTTACACAGGTCACTTTGCATGTCGTAATAATGCTGAGGAAACATGACTTTGTTCTCATTTGTGGTGAAGCTCCTCCCCAAAATTTTGTCAGGAAAAATTCCAATGTTTCCAAGAGGATTATGAGAGCGGATCTGGAGGATTCAAGGATTTTTTACACTTACTCTGGCCTACAAGAAATTATAAACACGTTTGTCTTGTTTTAATTTGAAATTAATTAGTGAGCATGACCGACCTACAAGATCTACAAGAGTGTGATTTAAAGATTTAAATGTGCTGCTTCCAGACTCATCAACAAACAATGATGTTCAGTTTTATTGTAGATGTGGGTAAGTTAAAGAATGTCATACTTGATGTAAGTTTTTGCTCACTGGTTTATAAAATCTAAACATAACTTTATTGCACGCGACTGCTTTCCCTATTTTTTTATTTTTTTTTTAACATAAATTAAGCAACCTTTTTTCCAGTGTATATGAGGAATATTAACTGAACTAATTAAAACTGTTATTGCTGATTATTCGACTACTAACAGGATCATTTGCTGCAGTCCTACATGTCAGGTCTTTGTCTGGTGTTGTTGGTTTGACTCTTACCTCGGAATTTCTTGGGGGGGTTGTTCAGGTCACCAGTGTCCGGTTGTACCACACAGCGGTCGTCCACAAGTCTGAAAAACATTTAATAATGGTTAGTTACTAAATCATGAAAAGTATTAAATAGAACTGGGCGATACGGTGAAAATGAATCACAATATTTTGCCCAATGTAGATACATTTTAAATTTCAATTCCATTTAATATTACTTTTTCAAAAACAAAAAAAAGCTTTTAAAATTAATTTCATAAATGTAAACTCAACAATAGTGAAATTTAACCAGTATTTTCTGTCTTCAGACTCTATCAGTTATAGAACCTCTGAAAAAAACCCAACCATATCTAAGGGATTAAACATTCTACATTTAAATATTTAATTATATTGATGCATTTGTATGGAAAAAGCAGCACATCTAAACCTTTCCAAACACAATTCATGAGACAAATGATTAAATAACACATTAGAGCAATAGCAAAGCCTTGGGAACAGAATTAAAGAAGCACTAAACCTGATTAGTGATATTAAAGTGAGTCACGTATCTGTGCACTGGCTCAAACAGTTTAAAAGTTTCTCTTAAAATCCATAGTACAAACAGTAACAGAACTCCAAGGTAACTTCAAAACTTCTAAAGAATCCCACATTTACTGAAAGAGACAAAACTCCTCAAAAGAACTTTTTTTTTCTGAAATAAGGGCACATTTTAGGTAGAAAACAACTCTGTGGTATGTGGTATGTGGGAACAGATAAGCCCGTCTAAGCCTAATGCTGCAATCAGTGAATATTAAACTAATAATGAAAGTTTCAATGCAGATTTCTTTTTTTGTTTGATTGGTTACATTGTACATAATACATTTTCTCTTAAAATGTCTTAAAATGCGAGATTAAAGATACAATAACAGAGATTTTAATATGAAAATTCATATTGTAACTAAAATCAACAATCTCTCCTTTTAAATGATCAAATCTTGCATCAAAAAATCCATTATAATAACTTTATAGAGGCTTTATAGAGCTCCACTTTGCAGAGTCAAATGGACCACTTTATTATAGTTAAGGTGGTTTTGTTTCTCGTAGGGTCAACAAGAAATTAAAAGTAAGAATTTTGTGAGTTATGTGCAGAATTTCAACGCATTATTTTATCAACTTACATCAGAGCAAATCTCGTAGTGTTGTCACTTTACTAAAATTATAAACTAGAACTGAATAACCTACACCACAATGACATTAGAATAGTTTCATTATTACCATGTGGTCTTCACTTGTTCTGATAAACATCTCAAGCACGATAAAAATATTCAGACGTCGTAGCGTCACAAGGCAGACAGACTTTTTCATTTTCCTAATGGCAGATATACGTGTTTTTTTTGGCACAAACACAAGCACAACTTTTTTGAGTGATGCATTTGAGGCCAAGAACACACACACACACACACACACACACACACACACACACTGCTCTATATATAATTAGGCCAGTATTTATTGTGTGTACTTTTTCTTTGGAATTATGGGATTTATTTTTTTATATTTAGTCATAACATGCTTTTTTATATTTTCTTTATGCTGTTTTTTAATAGTATTGTACATTTAGAATAGTTCTTATTGTTTAAATCTGCTCTTGGGTTATTGTCAGAGGGATAAATTAGCTTCAGTATCATCATTTAGCGTCTAATTTACTGGTATGTCACATTTAAAAATGTGTTAACACGAGAGGCCTTCCTTCTACTGCATCAACAAATGAAAAAGTCTTCCTCCTTCCTCCCTTCGCTGGACAGGTGTTAGTTTAGGGGTCATTCTTAGCGGCGTCAGCATCAGCATCACCTAATACAAAAGAATAGCGCTATTTATAACCGCGTCCTCTGCCGTGTAACGTGGAGGACTCAAAGGCAGGAGCGGAGGGCAGACTTATCAGCGGGAAGATTTGACGGAAAAGCTTCCGAGCTTCAAAGATGTGCACACGTTCAGTTGCCATGGAAGGTGACGCACAACACCCAACTGTGAAAGAGCAAGGATTCTGCGAAAAAAAAAGGACTTGCAAGTGGTAAACAGACCAGTGACACAGCAAGAGGAAGGAGACTCCAGCTCGTAAAGGAGAAGACGAAGACGACACATGTGTCCCTCATAGTAGCGCCGCTGACATGAAGGGGCAAAACTAGAGGAGCAGAGTGGGGGACATTTTCACCAAACGTGGCAGATTGGGCGCTCGATTAGCCCTGATAATGATGTACTTCTAAACTCAGGCTGTAATTACTGAGGAGGGAAGATGTCAAGTGATGGTGCTTAATGGGTCTCGGTGCAACAGGAAGAGACGGGGTAATTTAAGGCCGGCCAGGCACAAAGATGCAGCAAATAAAAGGAAAAAGATCTGCAACCACCAACAGACTAAAATAAACTCAGATACGCAGGCATCTGAATTAAAACTTTAAAGTATATGAACTGTTACCATCACTTAGCCGCTGTTCTCAATCTACTTATGTGAGTAAAGTTTTCTGAATCTGGCCCATAGAGCGTATATAGATTATATTCCAAATAGGAAGTGTTTATAGGGACACTTACAGCTTCATCAAAACTGCTTTTAAAATGACTTTACATTAAATAATTGTCACCTGTCTCTCTGCAACTGCTGCTGTGAGACTCGTCGTTTTGGTTTAGACAGTCGTATTGACCTGCTCTATGATCCTCTTGTTTTTATTTCACTATTTGTCTGTAAAAAAAATGACATTCCTAATATAAACCCCAGCTACAACACACTCCCTTAGGCCTGAGACTAATATTGATATTAGGGCATCTTTGGCTAAGTGACGTCAAAAACTCTACTTTGAAATAGGCTTGATAATCGGCACTACACTGATATTATAATAATAATTTTAAAAAAAACATGATACAAAATAATAATAGCTGTGTTATTACCATGTGGTCTTATACTTGTTCTGATAAAAATCTAAAGAATGCCAAAAAATATTCAGGAAAGGTCAGATTTTGTCCTATTTATGCAATTTCTTATAGTTTCTTAAAAAATATTCAGGAAAGGTCAGATTTTGTCCTATTTATGCAATTTCTTTTTCAGTTTGTTCAAAATTATATCTAGTTTCGACACCAGTTTTAGCATTTAATTGTTGATACTTTGACAACCTTGCAGCTTGCTGGGATTTCTGATCCTTAAAACTCACACAAAGTTAAAATAAAATACAGGATATATTAACGACATGCGTGTCCAGCTCAATGCCCATAACAGTCAGAGCTATGGCTTCCTGCAATAATTATATTTCGCGCTGCTTGTCAGGAAAGTTAGAAACGCAACATACCCCAAAGTGCTGATGAATCCAGCAGTGGATCCTTCTGCATACAGGGAGCAGATGTCCCCTATGTGGAGGAAACTTGACATCTTGTCTGACATGGTGCCTGAGGACGGGACTGAAACAGAAGAAACACATAAGAAATATTAGAATAATCTTGTCTATATCTATAATAAAAACAAAGGCTATTTAAATTTCTTTTGTAATCTAGATTATCTTTAGTATGCAAGGTAAATAATACGAGGTTACTCATGTGCTCCATAGCAGAGTGGAGACAGTAGAACGACTGAAATGAACTGGATAAAACATTTTAAAGCAAATCTTCAGCTCGTTTAACATTGTAGCATAAGAAAAAACTCTTGTTACAAAGTAGTAAATGATGCTTTTGTAGTAGACACTTCAATAAACTGTCACTTGGCACATTAAATTACAGGCTACTCTCTGAAAGCCATGACAAGTCTGTTGACAGCCCCAAAAAAAGCCCAGAGATGCGCTGCAGAAATGAGGCGTTCACGTTCACTGTAACATGCGCGTGGGCCACTTCCTTAAAAGGGATGCTGAAACAAAAAAGAACAATGCATGAGCTGGAAAAACTAGGCTCATTGTACCTGGCACGAAGCAAACAAGGCGGCAAAAGACAAGAGCAGCGAAAGCGTTCAAGTGGGTCAGCGAGGGATCATTTACGGCGCGCTAGCCCCGGGTTAAGTCCATGGCCGTGAAACTCCAGGTCCGGGCGAAGTGACGGAGCGAGCCGCGTTATCTCTGACAGCTGAATGTGCCCTCAGCAACAATCCGCTTCTTACCTCCTCCACATGTCACTGAGGAACGCCCCTTTCGTTACTATTTATATGGACCGCATAATACCGCGGGGCACTCTGGGAAATGTAGTGCGAACACAAAAAAACACAACTTGGGCTCATGCTTTGGCACTGTTAGGCAACTATTTTATTGCTTTTTATTTTTCCATTAAATATAAATATTTATAACGTAATAAGAGGTAGTTTAGTGAAAATGCTCATAGGCGTATAGTGAATAGATATAACCTCCTGCAGCCCCCTTGTTCATCCCCACTTTGCTGAAGCGTAGTTTCTTAAGCCATTGATTAAAAGCATGTCACAAACAGAGGCGCTTAACTTGAAGGGTTCATTGTGTGACTGGACAAAATTGTGCTGTCAGAAACATAGACGTTGAGCTTAAATCACTGGCAAGAACACACAGACTAATTATGCTACTTTTCTTTAAGATGTGTTCTGTGTCAGGTTTGTTCTGTGCAGAATCAGGTCTGTTTGTTTGTGGAAGTTCATTGTTTCACAGTCAAACAGGTAAAACACGAGTTATGGGAGCCCATCTGTTAAACTAGTGATAGATTTCAGAAGCGTATGTAGGCCTGTCACCATAATAATGTAAATATAGATGATAAACGTTATATTATAACTAATTTATGCCACTGGCACAACAACCCAAGCAGATTTAACCCACAAAAAACTATTCTAAATCTACAATATTGTTAGAAAAAAAGAGCTATGAACAATGAAACACTTTAGTAATATATGTTATTTATTCAACCTTTTAAACCATATGACACAAATATGGAGAAACAAAAGGAGGATAAAGCTATTATGTCCATAAGTGCATTACAGTGCTAAATAATTCCACTTAGCAGATGTTAATGAGATCTTGTACATTAGAAGAATAAGTGGGGTTCAAAAGTGTCCATTACCAAATCTATTCTTTTTGTTACCTCCCACTAGACATAATGAGAGCAATTAGATTGTAGTTTGTAAATGTGTTTTCCAGTGAAGCATGTTCCATTTCCTATCCATAAAACCAAAGTTTGTCATTGGAAAATGCCTAACAACAAAACATTTGGAAATTGCAGATGGATCCACTTACAGGAAGTAATTACTCCCTCAGTGTGGCAAATGTAGGTATTTCTCAATATAAAGACGCGTGTGTCTCCAGTGTGAACACTCTGTATGTTCTGATTCCATCAACTTAAACCATTAGCGAATTTTTTTTTATTAAAAACATCGCAATTACATGTTTGACAGTAATTAAAGTGAATTTAGAGACCACCAGTTGTAACAAAAGATGGTTTTATCACTGTATGTTTGAACAAAAGATGGTTTTATCACTGAACTAAAGTAAAAGTGGACAAAGCTGCTGTTGTGCGATACAGTTGAAGTCAATATAGACATCAGTTTAAATATAACAATGCACAAGCACAACTATTATACCATAAAACAGAAAGGGAACCAAGTTATCTTCTGTAACTCTTAAGCAACTGCCTCCACGACAGAGCACAGATCACTGGTGATTTGCCCGAGTGTGACAAATGCATGAAGAGTAAATGGTGTGACCCTCACCACAGGCCCACTGCGCTTGGCTTTAAATCATTACAAACACAGCAGGGGAGCGACAAAAGTAATTCTCACCTGCAGATCAATACCTGTGCTCAACCAATTTCTAACATCAGTAATGAGATACGGCCAGGCAATAGGCGACAATGACAAGGTTTTATATGGTAGAACACACTCAAAGGACGGCCCCAGGGACCAAAGGCAAATTCACTGTCATATCACTGTGTAAACACGGCGACAATAAAACCATAGAGCGATACTGTAGCTTCCTCTATCCCGGTCAGCGATGCACATAATGTCCCGACACCATCACACATCATTAGCTTTAATTACACACTGCTAACCAGCATCTGAACTAAATGTGCTGCTTGACTTGGCAACTTTATGTAACACTTTGATTTAAGGTAGTTTTCAACTTCACTAAAAATAAGGACAATTATTCCACTTTAATGGCCTGCATACTCCCAGTGGGGACCAGCTGATTAGACCTGCATATATTTTAATTAGGCCTGTCATTTTGTGGTGTAACCATAAAGCAGGTTGGAGAAAAAAAAGCTTTTCAATCTTGATCATTGCACTATTTTGCGTTTTCCGCTGTGCATCGCCGGTGATCAGAGGAAATGAAATTGATTTAACGGACACCTGCACAGAGCTGATCAGACAGTGAAGGATCGTCGCCATGGTTACAGAATAATCAATATGACGGCGTGTACATGAGTGCCAGGGGAAAGGACGTGCCAGGTGTTTGCCCCGTGAGAACAGATGCACAGTTACTCGCACCTACACGTATGAGTTAATCCAATAGAAAGAAACATATCCGAGGATGCGATGGTCTGAACACCAGAACATGTCGTATAAGCTTCTTTAACTGCCTCTAATCCAATAGGCTCAGTTGAGTGGGGGAACTCAAGGATCCACTTTCACTCACTTCATTACCTAAACTTCTACCATTACTGAAATCTTATACTCCTTGCAGATGTAGAGGTGTCATGCAAAATTTTGGGTGAAACTTTACATCAGTTTCAGTTAAGGAAGAAATAGCTGAAGCCAACAAAATATTTTCATGCTGCCTTCACCTCAATATGATAATATGAATATGATAATATTTGTGGTTTGTTTTCCTATACCTATATTATGTTTAATCCTAAAATAAACCAGTTATCTTTCACATCTGACAAATAGAAGTGTGCAGCTCGTCCTTCTTATATCCCTTTAATTTACTATTTCCAGACTGACCAGTGCACTAAATACTTTTCTACTGCAAATGGCAAATAAACTGAAACTGTATTTGTTTATTTTTTTAGTTGCACCTGTGAATTTTACAAAAAATGTTGGCACTGAAATAAGAAATGATAAAAATAAATAAATAAATAAAATAACTAAGCATATCAGAGTACCTCAGATCTCAGCTTTCTACGAGTTTGTTTTAATTTTTATTGCATAAGTGCTTCGGGTGACTGTGCATATTTTCTTTTTTATAATGGAAATGCATATTTTCATAACAAAATTCACAACAACTTGGGAAAAACAACATTTTACTTGCATTACCTTATTAGATTATAGGTACATGAGCTCTTATTTCTGGTGATCTCTGAAAATATGGGTCACACTGAATATTATTTTAATCCACTGGCTTGTCGCTACAGTCTTCAAAATTCTAAGCAAGCAGATACCTGAGCACATTCCACAGAGGAAAGGACAGGTATGTAAGACTAAAATCTCTAATGCCCTGAATGACTGTTACTTCCTTAAGCTGTAGCCTACGCATTTTCATAATGGAATGGACAGTTTATGAAATTCTATTACAAGATAGAATAAAATGGAAAACCAAGCCAAGGACGTCGACTTCCTAATCAGGGACCTGCTCTAATTTAGTAGCAATAGATTCACATTGGTGAGTCCACTGGATGCTCAATAGTTCTTGGCTTCTTTATCAATCTGATGGACACGGCGACTTTCATCAAATTACATGGACTCTACTCTTGGCAGGACGTTTGGGGACACTCAAATTAGAGCGGGCAGTCGTTGAGCAAATGGTAGAAATATTCCTGATTACAAGTTGGTCATAAGCCACTCTTCAGACTAATTGGAGGAATTATGTTGAGAGGATCATGTTCACTTGTGTTGTTGTGTGCGAAGGGGAGGGGCTTTGAAATAGAAGTTCACCTCATGTGATTAACCGCTGGTTGCTAGGTGACCATTATGGAAAGGCGCCATTCATCCACTCTGTACCTCTGGACCAATCACCATCATGCGACACAGTCGCCTCCTGTACACACACCCGATCACCATGGAGATCTCAGGGACATCTGACACAGAAAGATGTGGAATTCAGAGAGGAAAAAGCTTTTGGCCCATGCTGACCATATGACTTGTGTAATAATTATTCTGTAGTTATATGAAAGAGATGACTCTTTGAAAACAAAAATAAATAAGTCCACTATTGATTTTGTCATTGGTAATCTGGTTATGTTTCTCTGCATTTACATGATGTTTTCTCAAGGTCAAAGTATGACAATCAGTTTCATTCACATTATCATTACCACTGATTCTGTTTTTCAGTCACTGAGGCGAGGACTGGGCGTTGCAGAAAAGGTAAAAAATGTTTAATCCATTTAAGTTTTCTCCTGCAGTTCTGACATAGCTCAATAAGGACATTCTAGTTAACTCAGGACAGAACTCAAATAAAATGGGTTTTGTTTCGTGAGGCACAAATCAATCATTCTGACAGCTCTCTCTGATCAGTGGCTGCTTCCATATCTCCTACACTGTTCTGTCTCTTGTGGATGGGACAGCATTGGTCTCCATTCTAATTAACCCAGATGTGGATATAAATAATCGGAAAGCAGGTCTAGACTAGAAGCAGGGCAGATTTCAGAATGGTCACACTAAAGTAGGACATCACAGTCCCTCGTTTGACGATGTTTCTATATAAAAACAGCCCTTGGCCCTATTTAATTGGTCTCACCTCTCCTGTGGTTTTATCGCTATGAGAAACTGAAAAGATAGTCAGAGAGAAAACTCTGCACGAAGGTGACAAGAAATAAAAGATTAACATGCATTCCTACTTTTTTACTAAAAGCGAGTAAGTACAGAGCAGTGGGTGGAGATAGGAGGTAGGTGAAGTTTTTGAGCACTTCAGCCTGAGGAAATAAAGGATTACTCAAACATTCATGAATTATTGAAATTCATCCCTGAGTAAGCTAATGGTGCATGGAGATTGTTTCTATTTTACATAATATGGCCCCTTAAAGTGACGTTTTATTTTTCTATGATATGATAAAAGCCCCAAAACTGGTTTAATGAATTCAGAGCAGACAAAATGTAGTCATGTGGATCTCACCTGTGCTAGTGCCAGATTGTGCCAAAGATCTCATAGGCCTGAAATCTGCAAGATTCGCAAAAGCATTTAAACATATTTTTGTATGCACTGGCATTTAAGTGCACTGGATTAGATTGTCATGCTTCACTTAACTAATACAATTTGTAAACAGTCAAGTACAAATACTCATAACAAGACTATCTGAGTATTGATAAATCCAAAGGAAGAAACCCTGTGCAGTTTTCTGTGCCACAATAGCAAATTTTCTTTTGGAGTCCACCTGTTCCACCGGCCACAGTGGGATCTGTCAGGATGGACCATGACCCTTGTGGATTGCAATAACCTCTGTTTCCTCCTGAGTAGTCAAATGTTAGTTCCTCTTTTGCTTTGATGTCCCGTCCGGCAAACAGAGCCAGCCTGGGTACCACAGAGTGAACTCTCACTGGTACCATGAACAGGCTGGGCAAACAGGAGTGGTTGAGGAAGCGCCCTACATTTCCAATCTCAGCCGGGTCAATAAATGTTTCTGAGACGGTTTCCATCCCTGCATGCTCCTTCACAGCGATGATGTAATTACTGTCTTGTGGTCCTTGTGCAAGCTGTCTTCGCCTGGCCTCATCAAATCCAATCACTTCTCCAGCATATTCACACACAAAAGCTCCACAGAGGATCGGCTCTAGAGTCCGCACGCCCCAGCCTCTGTTTGTGGTCCAAAATACTTCCACTTTATGTCTCACTCCCATCTGCACCACACGGTTATGGCAGGAGTCACCGCAGAGACAAAGGGCGTTGCATTCAAAGACAGGGGAAATGTATGGGTCCATGTGTTGGACCAGCAGTGTCCCCTGGATGGTGTATGCCTGTCCATGAGCCTGCAGACAAGTGCAACTTTCCACAGCACAGGAGTGGGAAACACAAGAGCATCCAGGAAGAGTGACTTCACTTGGGTCAACAGCACAGCCGGGGCCCTGGACATTCTCTGGGGAATACTGAAGAGAATATAAATTAAAATGTGATTTTTAGGTTGGCAAATGTAATATAACAATATGTGTATAATCTGTTATGGACATGGAGTGCATATTTTTGGCTTAATAATGCTGCAGTAATAGCAGTAATTATTATCACACTAAAGGCTATAGCCTGGTGGCATATTATTGATACCTACAGCATTTCACCTCCACATGCATGATGCCGTTTTACTTAGTTAACATATTTATTTAATGACCTATTTATTGGTTTGTGGGGGAAGTGGGGAAGCGCCGCTTAGATTCTTTTCTGAGTTGGTTGTTTGCTGCCACATTGTGGTTGTTATTCATACTACAAAACCAGAGGCGTCATTTGCAAGATTCAAGTCTCTTATTTAGAATGACATTCACAAAGCCGAAATCCAGTTGCAATAAAAGCACAACTCTCTGAACTGGTTCCTCACAACCTAAACCCCTGGAGCCAATGACTGATCAGTGCTAGTGCAGCCTCTGCAGCTCAGTGAGTGAATTTTGGAGGTTCTGAGTTTTCACGTGAGGCATTTTTATTGAGACGAACTTGTGTGTGTCCTATACCCTCCCTCCCTTCAATTTACTGATAAACGTGCAGCGTCTGCAGCTCAGTGAGTGAAGTGTGGAGCTTCTGAGTTTTCAGGTGAGGCTCATTTCTATTGAGACGACTGAACAAAATGAACAAATGCAGCTTCAATTGGCCATACTTCATTAAGAAATGACTTGCATCAGGTACATTTAACTGAGATTAAGGTAAATCCTAATCGTACTCTAGTAAATGATAATAAAACCATGTCGAAAAGTGCGCGCTAAGTGCAACAGAAAGCCTAAGAAGGCTGGAGAGCTTACGTGAAAACAGGGAATCGTAGATGACACGTTCTTTTCTATTAAAATGGGCACATTTTCTAAGCCAGAACTCAAATCGAGCACATCCATAACTAAAACTATGCTCAAACTCAAGTGTATCTGGGAGGTCGATCCACGGGACGATCACGCCGCAGATGAAAACAAACTGACTTCCGGGAGATCAGAGAAAATGTCTCCCTCTAGTGGCAGGAGGCAGCGGCGTCGTTTCTTTGTGGTGCATTTATTCAACGTTCATTCATTTATTCAACGCTTAAAAAATATCTATATATATTTTATAACTATTTATGTTCAAATTGTTTAAATTACAGGGACAGGCGTATAATAGAGTGACGGGCTGTGAGCTGGAGAAGTTTTTCTTTAGAACACAAATTGTCCAGCAGGTGGCAGTGAGATATTATATCAGTTTGAATGGTTAATCTGGTCTGATTGTTCAGTGAGAAATCAGAAGTGAGTGACACAGTATAATAATATCATATTTGTATATTTTGGTCAAATGTAATCAGTTCTTGATATTTTCCTTCTATGGCCATTGAGTATCTCTTAATAAATAAAACTCACCAGTGGTCCTCACACAGTTGGAGCTGAGATCAGATTGTCACTTGTAATTTACAAATGCATATGAATGAAAATTCTTTTTCCTGTGGTGGTGATGATGATGATGATGGTAATGATAATGATGATAATTGTTGTTCATCGCTGTCTCCAGGCGAAACTAGAACTGGCAGTTATGTGTGAGCGCACAGGAAGCCCATTCACTGAAATACATTATGACACAGATCTGATGTGGATGCAAAATATTGTATGAGAAACTGATTGACATTTATATATATATATTTATATATATA
>KN493302.1:0-11514 GCA_000787155.1 Scartelaos histophorus | reverse complement strand
GTGCCGTGGAGTCCAGAGGATTGTGGGGAGTGCAGTTCTGTTGGGTTTTCAACATGGCCGACCCAAAGCTCAGGCTCATGCCGTGATAGGGCAGGGTGGTGCCAACTAAAGGTGAAATACACACAAACAATAGTATTTGAAAGCTGTATATAGTTTTATATTGCAACTATTGTATTATTAACCTACAATTGAAATCTACCCATAGCTCTCACAAAACATTAAGACAATGTTAACATCAAGATGCATTCATTTTCGGCTGCGTGAATGACTTTAGAACTGCTTTGAAGTGGTCCAAAATGAAACTAGTGTGGACCAAGCACAACCAATCAGAATGCTGTTAACTTCTATTTACTAATTTAGAGAAAAAAGTGACCTAACCAAGCTTTAAAAGATGATTTATGTTATTCTGTTGTTTCCTCATCACAAATATACCTGGAGTTGTGTTTCATTCACACACGTTTAACTCACAAATCCTAAATTTAAATTAGGTTTTCTTCTGTAGAATAGAAAACACTCTATTCTATCGTGTCATGTCACGTGGTAATACAGGAACTGCTCCACTGTATTTCTAAACTTCATACACCTTCACTAGAATCATTTGGACAGTTTCAGTGATGGAATTTAAAATATCTACTAAAAAAAGTACCACTAACATGACATCACAAGATGGAACAGAGCATTTTTGAGCTTTGGAGATGTAGACAGACTAATAATAAAGCATTACTCAACACTTTTGATGAGGTAACAAGTTAAAATAATCTAACATGGTTTAAAACTCACTCAAGAGTCAATTCTGTGTAATGTAGGACCTTTAAATAGCACAAGACGGTACCTGTAAAAGACAGGGGTTTTGTGTTGGTGATTTGCCGAGCTTTCATGGCCTGCTGATGTTTGGCCAGAGCGGTCAGGATGTCGTCCATGTCCAGCTGGACCTGTGTTTTACTCCTTTTTCCTGTGGCTTTGGTCACAGCCTCCTGTCGACACGAGAGGAAAGGAAGAAGATAAGAGGACAAATAATTCAACAGATAACAATAATAGCACATTATGAAACTGACTAAATACAGTACATGGCCAATTATTTAGGGAAAATTGTAACAGCTTTAATCAGGAGTGGGTGATACCAATAAAAAAAAAATCATTAATTTTATAATAATAATCACATATTTGGGGAATCCATCAAAAATCTATTCAAATGTGCCTTTAAATGCCTTGATTAGGATTTCAGTATCGCATAAAAATAAAATGAAATGTCAAGAAGTCACTTATGTGGAGAAATATATTATTATAGCCTTGTTTGAAATCTTTCTTCTTTTTGTAGTTTTTTGACAAATCTCTAAAGTAGTCTACATTATTATAATAAAAATCTTGATGGACTTCCAAATATTGTTTCAGCTGATATCCTGGTTGGACATATATTTCTGGTCATAGTGTGCCCACAAAGTCCCATAATATTTGAACTTTTATTTACACAAAGCTGTTCTGCAGTTACTTGAAGAGATAAATAACAGCTGCATTACACATGTGGATCTGTTATTTTATTTTAGTTTAAAGACATAAATGATGCTCAGGTATCGGCAAATACTTAAAGCTAATGGGAACTGTGTCAAAACTGAAAAAGCTGGACTTACGTTTTTTTGTATTTTCCCTGATAAATAAACAAATAAACTTAACACTATATTACCATGATTTATTTTTAGAATTGTTCTCATCTAATATACCAAAATGTTCTGTTCCTTATTAGAAGCAGGTTTGTGTGATGTTCCCCGACTCAATCACCCTGCTCCATGTGTGAACAAACCCCCGAAATGGAAACAGTTGGCAGAGACAATTTGCACCAGGCCAAAGTGTGATTCATCTCCACAGGGGAAGAAAAGTGTGTTTTGTGAAGTGTTAATGACGTCTCAAACAGCCCCCGTGTTGTACCTGTAGTTTCTTCTGCTCCATGCTGATCTCGGAGTACTCCTGAGCTGTGGCCAAGGCAGCAGCCAGGGCCTTCTTCCTCTGGCTCTTGGCGCGTTTGGGGACAGAGGTGGTGATGGGGATCGGCGTTTGTACTATGCTGATGGGGGAGTTTTCTGGCAAATTATCCAGCTGTCAAGAATGAAGATTATTTTAGCCTACATTGAAATTACAGTGGTCGTTTTCAGATTTTACAGTGATGCAGAAAAATGCTTTGATAACAGGCTTATTCAAATCTTAAAAAATATAACATTCAAAACCTATTCATTATTAATAAAAAAGACAACATTTTAATATTAATTATGCCTCTTAATTCGCATTAGTCTTAGCATCGAGGCACAATCCTCTTCCTTTCTAAAAGTGTCGTGAAGTATACATTTTATGTAGTTTTTAAAGGGGCACTGCGTAACTTTTCAGATAGACACTTCACCACCTGTTTATCTCCATATAGATATTATTGCTTTGCCCAGAATTCTCCACAGTATGGCATTAAAACATAACGTTTCCTTGGGGACAAGTGGTTAGTGCCATCAGTGGAGATGCACGTTTTCAAGGTATTTTTGACCAATATAAACACCCGTGATGGAAGTTAAAGTGCTAGATACAGGTTTAAAGCCTTAGTCTTGAACATAACAGGCAAAGCGATAACATCACCATGGAGACAAACAGCTGGCCGACCCTCCTCCAAAAAGTTACACAGTGCACCTTTAACATGTTGTTAGTGACATCCACCCAGAACTCCAAGCCTTATTTTTTATTTTATTTTTTAGCATGATTCGCCAAAAACCTCACAGAAATGAAATTCAATAGGAAGTAGTGACGCTAACAGTGAAGTTGCTGGGTGCCATTGTACACAGACCATGCAGATGAATGATTTGTTTGTTTTTCTCATTTGATTCTCAATCATTCACGAAATACAATAATATCTAATTACAGAATTTGATACCATCAGCCATGCAGTGTGTTGATTCTGCATAATACACAAGTAGTCCAGCAACAGTTAAATCACATTCTGCATCAGTGCTCTCTGAAAACACCATAACAACGAGTAAATAAAAAAACAAAAACAAGATAAATAGAGACACTTTCGTGATCCTTAAGGAAATTCAAAGTTTGGCAGCAGTAACTGTTAGCTGTTTTGACCCTAAAACATAGGGACTAGTACATACATATATTAGCTCCAGTAGACATTTACAAGTCAACATTTCAGTTTGTAACCCTGGTATAAGTGCTTTAAATAACTTGCATTCTGCAGTTTAAAAAAACTTAAGCATAATCATAAATTATAAGTGTGTATGAAGTAGACACGTCTGTCCTAAAACAAGTGTGCAGTCCAAAAGAAGAAACACACATTTGTAATCATGTATTTGTAGTAGTTTGAACTTGAAGAATAATACTGTAGTCAAACAACTTGGAGTCATATCCTCTGTAATTTAAATGCTTAAATACTCAATGTAATAAAATATTAAAATCATAAGTCAGTCAATAACAATGTGTGGCCTCACCAGGGCTTTGGAGAGGACTTTGGGCGGGGTCTGCGGCTGCACTGAAGGAGGGTCTGGTTTAGAGCTGAGAGGGGCTCCTGCTGATGCCAGGTCAGGAAACTCATCTTCATCCTGAAAAAGTGGAATAATATTTGGGCTGTCATACATTTATTAAAGAGGTACTTTATTCACATATCAAATATAACACCACCATCATAATAACCAACTATACCTTCACATATTGCTGTATTACTTTCAAATTAAGTTACAATTGAAAATGTTGAATATTATGTGTAGGAAATCATTCATCATACGGACAAAACTGAAAAAGGGTGTCAACATTACCATAAATTTGAATATCTTTTTAGAATCACAAATAGGACTTGTGTGTGTGCTAAAATTATAGTAAAATAATGTTCCCCCATTAAAATAACCATTAGTGATCCAACAAGAGCTTTATGAAATGAAACACCCACACAAACCATTTAAAAGTGTCATATCAGTTAATAGAGTTAATAGACTCAAAATATAGTTGCATATGCTAGCTCCATAATTTTTCTCACCTGAAAGTACAGGGGCTCTGGAGTGAGCTCGGACCCCGCGGCCACAGCAGACTGCAGCCTCTGCTCTGTCTGGAGGGGCTGAGCTCTCTGCTGAAAACCACTGTGGAAATCCTGAAACAAAAACACACACGCTATAAAACAACATGAAGTTTTTACACTTTGTGTCACTTAGTTATGTAACCGCCAGTCCACACTGGTTATTACGTAGACTTTAATTATGTTGATTGATAAGTGGAACAGTTTACACAAGAGCCTTTCATATTTTGTTACTACAGATACAGATGCGTTTAAAGAGCAGCTTCTACACTGTGGCAACCACAGACTTTTAAAGAGCCTATATTACACAATTTTCTGAACTATGTTAATGTAGCCTCCTCATCAAGACTTGTGCTTTGCTTCATTCACAAATCTAACACACAAACTCCATATACATACAAAGATTTGTCTTGTACCTGTGAGAAGTTCCTCTGTTCAGGTTTCTTCTGGTCCACTCGTAGAAAAGGTCCATTTCTGTCACCCCAAGACTTCTGTGTCCCCTGAGAGGCAAGACCGGGGCCCCACGTCCCACCTAAGAATTCAATAATGAAGTGAACTTGTAACCAGTATTTGTAGATGGGGTTTGCAATTAATATTTTAGTATGTTGCATTTTGTATTTGATGAGTTAACAATTTTTGTTTCTTTGTTCTATTACAAAAGACACTGTACCGGTTTTTAATGCAGTTACTTAAAATGTGCTATGGCTAAGTGGAGATTTATTGTATAAGCAGATCTAAGGGGCAAAATGACGTTGTTGTGGTGTGTAAGCATAAAATTTGTATCTTCCATAAACCACAAAAACCAGTGTGCTGTTTGCATGCTAGTTGCAATTGTTCTAATACTGTGGCAGCCCTGAAAGGTGTGTAAAACATGTATAACCTCATCACAGTGCGCAAACTTCCTGCATTAAAATTTTTCTTTACCCGTCATCACACCAGCCTCCACTCCCTGCCCTGTAGTTCCAGTGGTGGTCTCTGGGGCGCGCTGTGTGGCCCCCTGCTGGTTGTGTTTGGGACTGCAGTATCCGCTGTCACTGTCTATGTCGGCCTCGCTGGTGCCTGGTTCGCTGTAGCTCTCTGCACTTTGGGGCTGCCGTCTTCGCTTCGTTCGGTTCTTCCACGACAAAGGACTCACGCGATCGGCTGAACACCGGCCAGACATGTCACCAGGGAAGTCTAAACATGGGACAGGGAAGAAATATGGTGTCAATTAAATGTAAATAAAGTAGGGCTGGTTTTATTAATATACCAAATTTGGTGATACGGTATCGATATTCTGGACTGTTGCATCAATATGTAGCCATAAGTATTTTTTGGAAAGGAAACTTGTTTAGGTAATACATTTGATATATTCTCTGTTTTGGAGATTAAAATTGTTAAAATGTAACTGATTCTTTAAGAACGCTGTGTAGTTTCTAGATGTTGTCTCGATGGAAGTGTTATAGTTTTGTCTCGAATGTTCCACAGTATAGATTAATCTAGATAAATCTCATGTGCAGATTTGCCCCCGTTCACTGAAGGAATTATTGTCTTTTTGAGCAATAGAAACACCCATAATAAATACACGCAAGATGGACCCACTAAAAGAAAATGTGCACAGTGAAATAGCAAAATATCGTTTGCAATATATTGTGTCATCATTGTGTCGAATCATGAGGGACCTTGTGATTCCAGGCCAATCTGTGACAATATATGCTCTTCTGATCAAACTGTTACTATGGATAACAATTATTCAGTTAATCAATAATTGTAATTAGTCATGTGCTTGTGGCAATCTTAGAAGCAAATCTTAGCATTTCAAATCAATCTATAAACTAAAACAGCCAAAATGTAAAAAGCTTTTATTTTTACTTTCAAGAGTTCTACAATATCTTAAACTAATTGTGTTACGATGTCCCATTTTCAATCTGGCATAGCACATTACACAGCAGCTTTGTTAAAGGACATGGCTACATTCTTTTAAGTAACAAGGTAAGTGATGTCTCTTTGAATAAGGCAGACAGGAGTGGCTGATGTGTCTGACAAATATTCCTAAATTAATTTTACCGCAAAATATTTAGGTAGCTACTGAGCCTTACTCGCAATACTGATTTAATTTACACTTTCCATATGCTACTAGTGTTAAAGGGCCCATATTAGGTCATTTTCTGATCTATGTTATAATGTTTCCTCATCAGAAACATACCATGCCATTGTAGCTCCACATTTAAATATTTATTTGTTCAAAAATGTTAACCATAATTTTAAGGGGACCTCATGAATACAGCCAACAGGGTTTGAAATAAAAAATAAGAAACACATTTAAAATTCAGACACCTGTTACATACATTAACACTACAGAACCCTTTGTACCAGTAACACGGTCAAGGTCATATGTTACTCTTTTTACTCTTATTTACATGCCTGTCTTCTGCACAGAGACCTCAGAGACTGGAAACTCAACATTCCTCCTTCTGAAGTCAACCCGCTGGACCAGACTGAACTTACCGGCATCGTCTCCGGCTTCCTCTAATAGTAAATGCAAACTCGTGCGCACAAGCTGCTAATTTTAAAGCACATGGGAATTTTTTGTATTGGTTGCTTTTTAAAGCCGCAAAGAACGATTATTTTGATAGTAGACTAGTCAGTAATATTTTGATTAGTGGGCTAGACAAACTTGTTTTTATTGTACACAGTGATTTTTTTTTAGATACACTTTTAACCAAATAAACTGTGAAATACGCTGTTGGTAAGGCTTAAGAATACACAATAATATGAGAAATTGTTTAATCTTTTTGCACATTTAATAATAACTATGATGAAAATACTATTAGGATTATTTTGTGTACCCCACTAGTCATGATAAGTTGATTTATTGTTGTAGCCCTATAAGATCAGATCACAAAGAGGACTAACGTGAAAAACAAATCACAATTAAGGAGTGTGAGGTGAATGCCCTTGGGTTGAGCCTAATCTTGTGCATCGATCTTAGTAATTTTCCAAATACTGTTGACATTTTGTCATGCCTGGAGACAGTGCATTATGGGTATTTTCGTGTCTCAGAGTTTACTGTCAGAAAACAAAGCACAGAAGTCATTGACCGAGAGAAGCTAGTACGATCTTTTATGACAATGTTACATAACGTCACCTTCCTAAAATAATCGCCCAAGTCACTTTTTTGCCCAAGTTTACTTAGGCAACAAAATGCCATAATTTTAATTTTCGGGGTTTCCTGAAGAACCTGAAAAAATTACTTATGCGATTATTTTAGGAAGGTGTCGATAAGATGATGTAATATTTTAAGTTTGCCATTTGTCAAACGCATGAATAAAAGTAATCTGGTTGAGTTGAACATAGACAAAGCTTTAAAATCCACAGAGAGTACATGTTTCACAGTCTCTATGGCAACAGCATTATGGAACATTCAAATGTTTGCACCTGTTTGCTGTGCTGCGTCCACGAGCATAACGGTCTTGGTCCGTCCATCAGGCCCCACAGTGCAGACCTCCTTCTGCACCGCCACACTGCGAGTGGGGGGTCTGCGGCCCCTCTGAGCACAGGGCCCCAGCTGCTGCTGTAGCACACACATCTGGGTTACATACTCTGGGATACTGCACACTATATACAGTACTTATATACAGTACTATACAGTACTATATAGACTAAAGAGTTTCATCATTACCTTTGGGAGCACAGCGGGGCGCACCAGGCCCCGCCCTCTCTGATTGTTCAGTCCGTAGGCTGGCAGAGGCAGCGCTCGGTCACTGACATCTGTGGACACTGGGTTGACTACACCAGCTTGGACAGGACCAGGGTAGGGCCCAGGGAAGGGCTGGTAAAAGCCCATCATGGGGGTGCAGGGGGCGGGCATGATCTGGTAGTATGTGTAGTCATTGGACACTGGAGGCTGAGGGGACGACAGGATAGGATAGGCCAGGTATGGACCACCAGGACTGGGGTTTGGCTGCTGCCAGCGCAGCTCCCCTCCATTGTACATGGGATGTTGCCTGTCAAGAAAAACAATACAATATTTAGAATAAACAAAGTTCTGTCCTGATTACTTAAACAAAGGGTTTATGTGGCAGTATTTGCACTGGACTGTCCAAGATAAAATGAAGTGTAAATTATAAATGGAATATTTTATAGCATTGCAACATTGTTAAAATAACTTGCACTTTTGTCTGATCAGTTTTAAAGTTAAAAATGTTCTATAAAAAGCACTTCCAGTAAATGAGCTCAGATAATACATTGTATTTATATTTTTCATGCTCTCAATAATCAGATAACGCACCGACTGTCCGTAGGCCTCAGTGTTTGGTGGGGAGTGTGGGGGCCGAGTGGTATGTGACCGAGTTGATAAGGATCCAGATTGTCATTCTGGAGCATTTCCTCACATTGAGAATAAAGGAAGGAAACCGGGTGGATGTGTTCAGAGCAGAAAATGGCCAATGGAAACAATGACTGTGGTCTTGTGTTAACTCAAAGTGGAGGGAGGGTTTCATTCATAATTAAACAGCTTTTTACACACAGCACTAAAGGCACTCGACATGTACTGACATCTGTTTGTAGGCTCCATGGTAAAGTTGAACTGTTTATTGCAATCAGATTTTATTTAAATTTTTTCCTATATAGAACGCAATACTGAAAAAATGTATTAACAAACTAATCCAAGGAGTCACAACATTCTTTCATTTAGATTTGAAAATATCCATAAAATTAAATGATGTCTAACCCATAGACTGTATATGTAAATGGACATAGATAACACACTGTGTGCTGTGGTCCAAACAGGTAGTTTGCATGCGGGGCTTTCTGACGGAGCAGAGTGAATTGTTACACAAATAGAAAGGCCGGAAAAGAGCACAGTTCTCCTGGTTAGTAAAATTAGGTTTCCTAGAAGAGATGCTCAGCTGTAGAAAGTGGAGCAGCAAATAGATTTAAAAAAATGGTGTTTGGAGAAAAAATAACCAAGTATAAAAGGAAATAAGTCAAGTGTTCCAACAGCCTGCTACAAAGAATGAAATCAAAATAATATGACAAAAAACTAAGTAGGCACTTTTTAACCATGATTCAGTCATTTCTTATTGTCAGTTATAAGCTTGTTTGTTTCTTCTAAACTTAGAAAGCAATTTTTATTTCTTTATTTATTATAGAATTATTATTATAGTGTTTGATATGAGTTATACATTACATTATTATTAACTGTCAGCTAAATTTAAATTGCTGCCAGTTAACATAAAAAAAAAATCCTGTGGCAAAGTCTGAAGTCTGCTCCAAACCACATGTTTTATTATTAATTAAAATTTGAATTATTAAGCTTAAAAAGCTGTGTATTGATAATTTAAAATAATTAAATATAGATTTTATTAAAATCCCCTAGCCATTTTAACTGCTTTGTTGAGTGAATTGTTGCTGTCTGTGTGTGATTCCTGCCCCGCTGTTACCTGTTGGGTTGGTTTTCCTGGACAAAGGGGTAACAGGTGATGAGGTAGCTCGGGATGGGCGCAGTCTCCACCCCACTGCCCCCGCTGCCCCCCGCCTCTCCGGGCAGACTCATGCCCACCAGCGCCCCCTCCAGGCCCTTCTTCTGTGGGATAAACGGTTCCACTTCTGCAGAAAGCTTCACATCCTGCAACAGAAATGAAGAATGATGTGAGAGAGGTTCACTGGGTAAGAGTGTACGGTTAATACTGAGCGGGTTTAACACTGGGCTATGGACAAATGGGTTTAATTGAGAAGTAACAATAGAAAAGAATTAAACATGGTATTTATCCATAGACTGTATAAAGAGGTGGACTAAGGGAGTGTGACGTCACCCATTGTTTAATCTATCAGCTGCCAATAAAAGTTTATTCAAGGAAATAAAGGCAGTATAAATAAAGTTGGTGTCTAAAGGTAAACTTGTCCTTAAAGACCTGATAAACGTCAGAGCTGAGTGACGCAGAACGCTCTGGTGAGAGACACGTTATGAGACCAAAGAGGACGAAGGAGAGAAATCACTACAGAAAACTTCATACAGAAGATTTCAGATCTACACTTCACACTGAGACAGCTCTGAGGGCAGAGAGAATAAAGTGTCAGTCAAAATCTGCTCCACAATTCATGTCATAGAATTTCTACTTCCAAAATCTACATTACAGTCACAATTGAACCTGGGATGCCATTACCTGCCCATATACTTTAGTAGAGGATGGCCCACATGAATTTTTTATATCAAATATTTGCCGTAAATTTAGTTTTTAAAATACATAGCGAGACTGTGGGCTAAAAAAATTCACATTAGCAAAAAATATCAATAAAATGTATTTATCTTGGATATAAAATAATTTGTTATATGTTTGGGTAAACATAGAGCCATATTTCTATATCCCTTTTGGCCCATTAATTTGTACAAAAGGGGCATAGAGAACAGAGCAGCGCAAAAAAGTTAAATATCTCTATTTCAGTGTTTGTAAGAAACACAAACATAAAGCTCAAAATGCTCAGCTCCAACTTGTGATGTCATAAAGTGGTAGTTTTCAAGTTTGCAGCTACCTTTTACCTTTTGTTTAGTAGACACCGGGAATTCCAGGGCTGAAATTATTGAAATGATTCTAGTGGAGGTGTATGGAGTTTAAAGGGCACAGTGGAGCACTCCTTTTATTACCATATGACATCACAAGGTGGAAATATGCAGCGTTTGTGTGTTAAACATATCTGAATGAAACAAAACACAGCTCCAGGTAATTTATGAGGATGTGATGAACATAATAACATCAGATCAGAAAGTAGCATAATGAGGGCCCTTTAAGATTGATTAACAAAACAACAACACTAGAATATAATAATAAAAATGAAACACATGAGGGTGACGATAGGAACAGGTGACCTTAGCTGTGAGTCATGTGTTTGTCTTATTCACAACATTAATCTCCAAGTAAATACAGGTACACTTGAATGGTTGTACATTTTATTTATAAAATCTATGAACTAATGCCAAAAGTGCTCAGCAAAACAAGTGTAAAACTGTAAAACCAATGAAACTTTTCAATACGAGTCATTATGGAACGCTTAAAGTTTCTACTACAGTTTAAAGGGCATGACAGGTTTTTCTACTTATTATTTGGTTTGGTGGTGTAGTACTTACAGTAAATATTTATTAACGTTTTACATCAGTTAAGTAGCAGTTTGTGGAGGAAAAAAAGAACTAAGAGAGTTGGACACCCATAGCGTTTGGCTCCAGTCAAATAAAGCTCATGAGGCTAGCAGTTATAAGAGCAAATTTGGAGCGAGGTGCATATTACAAAAACATTGAAACATGACAGCGAGTGGGTTAGCTATGTCCACTGATGTATACAGTCTGTGCAAAAAAAGTACAACACAAGAGAAAGTAGCAGTGAATTCTAAAATGAAATACCTCTACCTATGGCATCAATGCAGAAACTTCCAACAAAATGCAGGGATAATTTACTTTAATAATAAATATTTTTTTAATTATAATTTATTTTAATATA
>KN493301.1:43589-56277 GCA_000787155.1 Scartelaos histophorus | reverse complement strand
TATAGTTATATTAGTATATTAGTATATATTAGTTATATCAGTATGTCTTGAAAATAGATTTTTAACACATTTGTTATTTGAGCAGACAGCAAATTGACAGCAGCAGCAAATTGACAAATACAAACAGCCAGGAAAAAAACTATTGATTCAATTTCTTCATCATAAATTTGATCAACATCACTACATTTGAAGCCTCACACACGCAAAAAATGTGTACTTTTTACCCCTTTTTACTTTTTTTTCCTCATATGCTTTTACTTAAATGTATGGCATTAAAACACATCTATCGAGCCTTTATTCATTATGGATATTTCTATTCGTCAAAAATAAAACAATTCCCTCTAAATATGGGTTACTTCTCCATAGATCTGACCTGTAATGTAAGTGTCTCACTTGAGATAAATATGTTTAATCGCTACTGTGTAACATTCTAGACAAAGCAATAACGTCTCCCTGAAGACAAGTAGGTGAGGGACCCTCCACCAGAAAAGTCGCACAGTGCACTTTTAAGTAATGAAATCTTGTACTTCTCCCACAAGCTCACATTTCTGCCCATTGCACTGCTCTCCAGGACTTCGAGGTGCAGATCATTCACCACTGTGCCACTCTGACACTGCTGTTCTTCTCCTGGTGTGCTAACTACATCCGTGTGGGGACACTGGTGATGCTGGTGCACGATCCCAGCGATGTGCTGCTTGAGGTGGGATAGTTCCAGTGACTTGTGACTTGGTTTTGCCCACATAACATTCTGACACCTGCTCTGTTTCAGCCTGCCAAGTTATGCAACTACACTAAATGGGAAAAAACCGGCAAGGTCCTCTTTATTCTGTTCGTCATTGTCTTCTTACTGACGCGGCTTGTTATTTTTCCATTTTGGTAAATTCCTCCATCATACAATTGTCTCTTTACAGTCAGATCTAGAAAGTATAAACAGTGTTGGGAAGCAACTGGGAATACATATCCTGAATATTGATTTTGAGTAACTATTCCAATTCATATACTCTTTCATTTGATGGTATTTAGATGGTATTTACATTTCTAATATCAAAGGAATACATTACTATATCAAACATGTAATTTAGGCTTCAAAGTGCATATAATTAGTGAGGAAAAACAAACAACTCTGCTCTTGTGGTGAGTGTGATATTTCCATCTCCAGTTAGTGATAATAAATGCTTTAAAAATGCAACTCAATGTAAAGGTATTCTGTGTATTCAGAATATAGTACTTGGATTGGACCATGTATCAGAATGAATTACTAAGTACATTTATGCAGTGCCGGTATTCAGTAATCTATAACTAAATACATTTTCAAAGTATTCTTCGTATCACTGAGTGCAAATACATGTGCCAAAATATGTATTCATTTTGAATGTAATCGATACAGTTACTGTTTTATTTGATAGTATTAACAATACAGTTAGTTTCTTAAAAATTGAAGAAATACATTACATTACCCAATCATGAAATGCAGGCTTCAAACTGTAAGTCATAAATAAATAAATAATAAATAATAACGTTGAAATAAACAAAAAGCTGTAATAAAATGAAAGTATTTTAAGTATTCAGAATAATGCACACTGACTGGACCATGTAACGGGATACATTACAAAATACATTTTATTTATACATTTATAAATATTAAGTATTCTTCCCAACACTGTGTATAGTCCAGACTTGTAGAGAAGTGGAAGGGTGATTTAGATTTTTTTTTGTCCCAGGTTGATCCACTGTACCTGGGTATATCCGCCCCACTACTACCCTCCCTTCTTTGGGTACTACTTCTTCAACGCCATGCTGATGATTCTCCAAGCCCTGCATATATTCTGGGCCTACTTCATCGTCCGCATGGTTTACAAGTTTGTCTCTGGCACGGTGAGATTCTCCTCTAATACTGCTACTACTACTACTACTACTACTACTACTACTACTACTACTACTACTACTACTACTATTTTATAGCCTATTACTAAAACTTTTATGTAACTTTTATTCACAAATAGTATGTAAATGTCATTGAAAATGCCTGAATGTGATGTGTGAGTGAGTGAATGGAGGCGATTAGCTCGGCTATAGGCTACAGAAGCAACTTACCACCAAGTGACAAGTGAATAATGCAGTGTGTCCCAAAAAAGCTTTTTAAATCAAATGCATTATTATTATAGCCTATTTTTACAACTTGTGTGTACTTGTCATTACCTAGGTATGGATGTGGTGTGTTGATTTACTGATGATCACAGGGCCAATGGCACAGATTGGCATTACTTCTGTCAGCCCACCCCAGGACAGCTGTGGCAATGGAAGTAACTTGCCACAAGTGTGTAGTGAATGAATAATACAATGATTTTTTTAATGAACATCTGGCAAAAGTGCTATATAAGATTACGTAAGAATGCATATATTTTGTTATTATGTTAACTCAAAGGTGAGCCCTCTTATGAAAGCATTAGGTGGTTATCCAGTAAGTACTCCTGTGTGTCTCCAAACCATATTTAGGTTTACAGAAATCAGGGCTTAATTTCTTTCACTTATTTCCCATACACAGCAGTCTAAGCTATTATTTTTCACTGTGAAATACAAACTCAAGGTGCCTAAAATTCTACAAAATACTAATATAATAATAATGCATAAAATGGGACCTTTTGAACCAACTTTCCCATAACAGAGATACTATGTTGTGTTTTTTGTTTCAGCTGACCAAAGATGAAAGAAGTGACAATGAAGATGAAGAGGAGCTGAGCTCAGAGGAGGAAGATCATTATGAAAAGGGGCCAGAACGGGTAAAGGGCCAGAATGGGTGCTCTGAGCTCCTGCCTCCTCCTCACACCAACTGCCCATCTAAGACTGTGTATTGACCAGTGCCCTCCATGGGCAGGACAGACGAGTGACCAGGCCTTCTTTTCGTGCAACTTCATAGACTTTTTATATAGAGAACGATATATGGGTACTAATAGAAAAAAGAGTTATTTACCTTGCCAATTGCGAAAGTTATATCTCTGCATTGTTTTTTAATGCAGGAGGATCTGCTGTACATGTCCATCTTAAAGCTATGAACCACTCTTTTGAGGACAGTGAGGTACAGATCTTAGCCAAAGAAAATAAATGGTTTAATAGGGCAGTTAAATAGGCTATTTTTGTTAGGAAAGACAGTCCATCTTTGAACAGAAGTGGGAGGCTCAGACATCATCTGTCTCCTATTTACAACTGCATCCTAAGACCTAAATCAAAACAAAAGAAAACAATAGTGAGAGCCTGATCATGAGATGTGAAGCACCTATCAGGGGCCTAAATGATTATAGTGATATGACATAAGCACAGTCCATACTTGCTAGTGCATTTCAACAGAAAGAGCAAACTGTAAACAAGTTTGTTTATTAGTTTCAGTTTAGCTTCAGTGTAGTTAGCTCCTCCCTTCAGGCAGATATAAGGTAGTGTCCTTATACAAAATGTTCAATCAAAAACTTTTTTCAGTAAACAGATTTGAATTTCTTTGGCTATATACAAAAGGATATCAGTCTGGTCGCTACACCAATCAGATTTTTTCTGTGAAACAAAGGAGCTCTTTGGTCATGTATCATTTACACAAAATTACATTTCTTCCCACCTCAGATTAACAGGTTTTACGGCTTTGCTCACTGATTTTGTTGAAATCTGTAATATTTTTTCAGTCCTGTAATATTCTTCCCCATAAGCAGCCATATTTGTTTTAATCCAGACAGACCCTGCATGTATCTGGCTAATCCAAGTATCCATGACACCCGTCTGAAAGTGATTTACCAGTAACCACATTTTCACAGTATATAAGTATAGCAGAAGTGTATATTCTGGATTCCAGGCAATCATTTACCTTTAAATAAAACACACACCTGTGTTAGAATTGTATACACATAAAGCAACTTGCATATTTGTAGAGCTAGAGCCACTTCTAAGTGAAATGCTGTAGTAGCACTTAATATGCACTCAACTGTAAGAGAAGATAATGAAAGTGTGTGCAACAATTTGGCAGTGCATAGCAGGGGAGGAACCAAATATGAAAGATATTGTGATACTTTATTTATATTTTATTGGGAAATAGACACTTTGTAAAACAGCTGATTGAATGCTAACATAGCTCTGTTACAGAAATGTAAAAAGAGGTACATAATATCAAAAGAGGTACAACATATCACCTTGTCATCAGCAACTGTAAAGTGACACTTGACATGAAATAAACATGTTGGATTCAGCAGAGTGTATGTTACAGAATCACTGCTCTGTGCAATGCTGTGCCAATGCCAATTCCACAGCTGCTGGGGTAAACCTCTACAAAAAACATCTACAAAAATACAAAATAAATAAACAAACACTCACATACCACATTTATTTGGATAAATACATAGTGATGGTAGTAGTGATCAGAGCTGGGATTGACCACAGTCTTACCACCACCACCACCACCTTACAGGGCACCCACTCTACTACTACCACCTGATCCAACGTCCCACCTTTATTATGAACAGGCAATAGACAAATTAATAGACATAAATAGACAATAAATATTTTTTTCTCTGTAATAAATGTGACATAAATAATAGGACCATAAGGTGTATAAGTATAAGTATTAGGCTTGATAACCAGACTTGTCTCTGCTTGGTTTCATTTAAACTTAACCTATCCTCACTTCAGCATCAAAGTACTGGCAGTGGATCGGTTATAGTTATAACACAATGTCACTATACTGTAGTTATAATGTTAGATGACATGTTATTAGAAAAAGCAGGGCAGGCGTCAAACAAGGTAAGAGCTTTGGAGCCTGCTTAAACGTTAAGTGTAAAGTAAATAAAGGCTACGTTTTTGGAAGGCCAAGTTTCATCTTTCTCCCCAAAACAATGATGGACAAATGGAATGGTTGAACTTTCTGCGTCATACTGCGTGCTCTATAGAAAAGAGAAATGCTGCCCAGTAACCTGTCTCATAGTGGACTATTCATAGACACACATGTCAGTCTACAGCCTGGGGGTCCTGCCCTCACGGTGGTCGCAGTGGCCCCAGGCAGAAGCAGTGCTCCCAGGGCCAACAAGCTCCTGTCGGCCCGGGCACTACATTTAGTCTCCTCATGGCCCATCCATGCTCCAGTCGTCACACACTCACTATGTCAAATATGTGACAAATGCAACAACACCATCCCACGGTGGGGCTTGGGTTAACTGCCCCGCTCCTGTCTGCGCCCTTCTTCATGTCTCTATTTAGCCCAGCAACCACTCCGCTGCTTTTACGCGCACGCTTTAGCGTCAGGCACGTAGAGCATTAGCCTTTGCACAGCTTTTTCAAGTGTGCGTTCTTATATTACTATATCTGTGAGGACAGCAGAGCCACAAGGCCCGTCTCTCCCTGACAGCGCAGTGTTTGGAGCCTGGGGTTACATCACGGCGGGATCGTTTAGTGGAAACCTCATAGAGGGACACAATGGGCTTTTGCGGGTGGCACAAATCTTCCAAATCTCCCACACGAATTTACACACTCCGTTTAGAAGCCAACCTTTTTTTTCTCTCAAAACCACGTGTAGGGTTTCATGCCTTGACAGTGACGGGCAGCTCTTGTGGCCAATCAGGAGTTGTCGTTTCTCGTGTTTCGTCGGTTCAGGGTGACGCTGGGCCAATGAGAGCGGAGAGGAGGGCAGGCCGGTCTGGGGAGGCGTATCCAGCTCTCCAAGGAACTCCAGCCAGATTTATCCAACTTCTCCTACATCAGTAAAAGTGTCGCCACGCTCTCATCCTAACCTCCAGCGTCTATAGCTCTTTTCTGGAGACGTGCACTACCATGCGCCATAGCCATGCACACCTTTCGCTGTTGTTGCTTTTCTGCATCGTATTAAGTGGTGAGTAGTGGTGAGGAGTTCTTTCCCACGAACACAGGGCTTTGTGTGTCTCAGATGTAGGTCAGACCAGCCTTAAGTAAGTGACCCAGCAGCACATTTTGTTCGCTGTTCTGTGCTGATGTGGAGCGCACGGTTTTACTCTCTGAACCTTTTCTTTCTGCAGTCTTTCTTCTTTGCGCCAGGGGTTACGTGGCTTGCAGAACTCAGCCTGTTCCAGTTAGGTCCACGAAAGAGCTGTGCGTTGAATCTAAACTCTTCCCTCCCCAGTGCACTGTGAGCTGGACACGGATGTGGTGGTACCGACGCTGCTGGCCGGACCAGCGGCGCACCTGTCCCGGGAGCACGTCTCGCACACGGCACGTCGCAGGCCGCGCTCACTGGATGCTTCTGCGGGATCCAGCTGGACCCGGGACATCCTCGTGGCGTTGCCCGCATTCGGAGGACGCCTGGTGCTAAACCTGACGCAGGACACCTCCTTTCTGTGGCGGGACTTTGTAGTGGAGGAAAGGCGAGGCGAGGACACGGAGGTGCGGCGGGTTCCCCCGGAGCACCTCTGTTTCTACTCCGGCTCTGTGCTGAACCACTCCGGCTCCGTGGCGTCTGTCAGCACCTGTGGAGGTCTGGTGAGTTCTGCGACTGGACTGCCTACAATATACCTTCTCCCAATTTAATACAAGACCTATTAACTTTGACCTACACGATAAAAGTCCAATTTAAAAGACAAATTCCCTGTGTAGCTGACTTATTCACTACACCTGGCAGCAGAATATCAAACAGCACTGCCTCTGTCCCGTGGAAGAATCCAAGACAATGTAAGTGCTCCGCTCATGCAGTCACTGAGCTGCTGTAAGTACACTGTATAGTTGAAGAGGAGGAGAGACTAGAGCCTCTCACTGATGGTCCAGTCTTTCCTGGACAGACCACTCATACATTTGTTAATAGCTAATGTATGAATGGTTGAGTTACACTTTCACCTCAGCTAATCTGTTGATGCCTCCTTCATGTCCGGTGTGAGGTCCAGAGCAGAAACGCACATCTCATGTTCATCTCTATAGAAATCATGTCAGTTATTAACCTCTGCCAACAAACTTGCTTTGTAGTACCACTTTTCCAGACAGACGCATGTTTACCTCAGGATAACTTCATCTTACTTCAGGCTTGTCTCCCTTGTGCACAGACAGGATTGGTCCATGTTGGTGAGGACATTCTCTTCATTGAGCCTGTTGTGAAGTCTGCATTGCCGTCCTTCTCTGGTCAGAAACACAGAGTACAGAGACAGCGACGTTCTGCTCCAGAGCCCAGCTCATCCAAGGAGCAGCACCAGTCATGTGGCACTGCACAAGGTGAATAGACCTAATACTGTACTGTCAACATGCTGTGTGTGGATGAGCCCGTTAGACTCAAATCTTTGGCTTAATTCATTCATTTTTAGATTTTGTACAGTGTGCTGCTTTCACTGTGAGTCAAAGAAAATGACCATTCATCCCATTCATGTGCTATTGCATTTTGCAAACTTTCATCCAGATTTGTAAAACAAATATTCTCACACATTCCTTGGTGTACCATCTCACACTGTGTTGAAGATGTAGTATCTGTACTGTCTCTACAACCACTGCAGAACTAAAGAAGCCTTTGATGGCAAAACACTGAAAAGATTTTCTATTTTGCAATGGGATCTACCTGGATGAACACTGTATTTTGTTGTATTGTAGATTTTTGGATGACAGTACTCCTTAGTTACTTTTAATGCACTTTTAGGTCTGTCTTTTTTGCAAAACTAAAGCTGAAGCCACAGTTTGCATATCCTGATAAAAATAAGTCTTGTAACCTTGTGCGTGATGTGTTTTGTTGACAGTGCAGAGGGGGGCCCTCCTTGGAGCTGCTGACCGGAGGAGGAGGCACTTGATTGGGGTACATGAGACCTACACAGTGGAGACGGTGGTGGTGGCAGACTCAGACATGGTGCAGTATCATGGAGCAGAGGCAGCGCAGCGTTTCCTCCTGACCGTAATGAATATGGTCAGCCCCCATACACAAACACGCACACTTTATTTATCTGAACAAAACAAGTTTGCATTCATGTTGTAGAAATAGAATATTTCACAGTTTTTAGAGGCAACATATTGTGTAAAACTTACTTTTATGAACCTTGTTATAACGATGTTCCTTCATCAAACTGCATGGTCTAGTTATATCTGAGTTATTAGTTATTGTAGGTGACATAATTTACACATTCCTGTCAAAAATGTATATTTTATAACAGGGTAACACATAATACACAATTAATATAGTATATAATATAGTTATAATATAACTATTTTAATGTCCTGTATTACACAAAGTTAACTAATGTGAGCTTTAAACCATGTGTGTTAAACATGTGTGAATGAAACAAAACAACAACTGTTTTTGAGGAAATAATATATAATATAAATCAGCCCTTCAAATCAGGGCAAAAGATTCCTTTATCCAGAATGGTTTAGGGTATGTAGTCCTTGTCTTTATATATGCAGTAAATGAATGTTTATTTTATATATTTGTATTTGTATGTTCCTCACCTTTGAACTGTTGCTGTGCAGGTTTACAACATGTTTCAGCACCAAAGTCTGGGAGCCAGGATCAACATTCGAGTTACCAAGCTGCTGCTGCTCCATAACCGCCCAGTATGTACAACATGCTCAAAAGAAATCTGTTAGTTTTCTCTTTTGGGTGTTGTCAGTGAAGCTATTGCACAGTTCTTTGGCTGGTTTCTGTCATTCCCAGCACAATCACAACAACCACATACTGGTCTGGTACTGAGGAGTTTGGTAACCCTCACCCTATTTCACAGTGACCTCCCTGTTGATGGGAAAACAAATATGGAACTGTCAGTCGTAAATAATATAAAATCATAATCACAATAATAGTAATAAACTTAATATGTATACTGTTTCTTGTAAAAAACAGGGTTTGGATTCCTCAGAATGCAAACATGTTTTTGTGTTGCACAGGCCAAGCTGAAGGTGAGCCACCATGGGGAGCGCTCCTTGGAGAGCTTCTGTCACTGGCAGTACCATGAGCTGGGTACCAGGCACCTGGGCACCAACTATCTGCCCGGGGCAAGGGACGATGTGCCTGTGGATGCCGCCGTGCTGGTCACCAGGTACAATACTGCTGTTGTCTAAGTGTAGTTAAGTGTATCTAGGAGGCTCAGTGTGGTCACAGCTGCACAGAGTGGATGTTAGTATGAGCTCGTATGCTCTGGAAGAATGGTGTGCTGTGATTGGTCACTCAAAAAAAATAAAGGACAGTGTTGGTTTTTTCCCCCAAATGTTTATTCTTTTTTACAAAACTAAAATAATATAACACAAAGAGGGAGGACAAACCCTCCAACAAAGCACGGTAAAAGCAGGTTTGATTTGATAGGGCAGCTGTCCCCTATCCCTGAAAAGGCCTTTACACTGGGTTTACACTAACTGCAGGTGGTGTGGTGCATATTTGGCCAAAGCTACACAGTTTCATGTGGGTTCACATGATAAGACACATCTAATGACCTGAAACTCGCTCCAGGTGGCTGCGGTGTCTGGGAAAAATTGACTTCTTATGAATTCTTTCCGCAGACCCACACCTTAACTATGCCCACACTCGTCAGAGGTCAGTGAGGCAGAGTGCACTGATTTTAAAGACTTTGTAAGTCATGCAGGACCCATGCGTACACAGTGTACACCCAGTGCTAATCATTTTTATTTACTCACCAATAATTTATTTTTGATTATTTCTATTAACTGTTTTGCATAAAGTCCCGTGCAGGTGTAGTCTTAGGTTTGAAAACTTTGCCTTTTCATGTTTAGTCGACTAAGAATTTTTTTAATCAACTACAGCCTTCCTGTCTAGCACTAACCAGGGTGGATTTTACTTTTGTATTGTTTGGGTTTTGTTGTAAACTGAAGACAGATACTGGAATTAGAAAAGTATTGTTTCTTTCAGAACAGACTTCTGCGTCCACAAAGACGAGCCGTGTGACACTGTGGGTAAGTACTCCAGCGGAGTCATGTGCTGCACTAAAACGTATGTGACTCTGGTCTGCTCCACAACAAGAACATCTCTCCATAGCCAAAACCAACATCAAGCAGTCCATCTTTATTTATAAAGCTTTTCCGTCACAGTAATGCTAAAAATAATTAGCATGCCAACAGAGCGCTTCCACTGCACAGAAGATTTATGCTGACCTCAAGAGCTGCTTATTCAAAATATCTGTGCCGAGGTAAGACAAATTTTGCTCAAAGACATGGAAATACTTTTACTTCCTGGTTGGTCATGTGCAACAGATAATAACTGTTACCTAGCAACAGTAATGTTAACAAATGCCAAAACATCAAGCATCTACATTACATACAAATATGATTAGACTAGTAAAAACAGATGACTACGTGTTTTTCTTAATGAATGTTTAAACCCCCAGGAAAATGTATTCATTCTGATTTAGAATTCCTCGCATTCTACTTTTCTCCACAACTTTTTGTAACTAATATAAAACCAAGTAACTACAGGCACTTTTAATGAATCTCAAAGTCAAATATGCAAAATTTCCAGCCCCTGTTTACCTGTTTTTATAGCCCCTCCCCCCAGTTTCCTCAGTAAACACAGTGCTGTCTGTGTGTATATTTGTGTTTGTGCAGACCTGTGTACAAATATGTGTGTCTGGGCAGATAAAAGTCCTCTCTCCACGCTTACCCGCACAGAAAAACCTCGCATAGCCATCGGGTCTGGAGGATCAATGTTAATCTCTTCATTACATCATTCAGCAATTGTATCGAAATGCAAATCCAATCTGCTGATCAGGGGATAGAGAGCTGCCCTGACAACTGCTGATCTGTGGCATTCTAGGGACAGGGGAGTTTTGTAGATATTGAAAGACAAGTTTTTACCACAGTGTTAGGACCAGCTCAGCAATATGACAAATATGCCACCTGCTGCCATATTGTATCGGTTGGTTGCCAATGTAAACAACTGTAGACAAGGAAACAAAGGAAATATGCATAAACTGAGCAACTATCAGAACTATCCACCTTTACTGTTAGCTAGTTGAGATTTCTGCAACAACGAATTACATTGTACCAAAATACTGTGGGAAAATTGTTTGATAGAGACAGAATGATGCGGACTTCCTCTCACAAAATGGTTGGATTTTCAAGAGAGACGGGGGACGCTTTATTTTATTCAATTCTGTTTTCGAAAAGGAAAAAAGAATATTGATTTAATGAAGAAGATTGACAAGATTAATTAAGTGTCATTTAATTTATTGGCTAATTTATCTTCAAAAATCTGAAAAGTATTTCAAACTACATGCATTTACCCCCAAAGGAGAGTCTGTGGACCTCTCAGTTTAAAAGACCCAAGAATATAACAGACAATTATAAGTAATCTCGATTCAAACTCTGTTAATTGTGCAGCCATAATTTGAAACATCTTACAATACTGGTGGGGCAACTTGTTAGGAGCAGTGGGTGACAGTGCAGCGCCCGATGCAGCTCATGAGGTTGGGTCCTAGCTGGAGGAGTAGGCTTTTGTACAAGATTGATGGGGAAACAGCAAGATTGTGGTTGAGCTTTGAGTATTGCACATTTTATGTTTAGAGGAAGATTACTCTGGAAGTTTGTGCTTTTTAAAATTGTTTATTTTGAATCAAATCCTTCTGCTTTTTTATATGGCTGACTTACTATATATTCAAAATGTTTATGCTTCCAATTGCTATATAATTTTTCAATATATATCTCACACCTCCATCTCTACACCCAGGGGACAGGCTGAAGACCTCCCCCCCCCGGCTTGCCCCTGAGTCCTGTACAGTCTAATCATCTGCTCTGACACCTCATAAAAGTGCACAGCCAGTCTTCTTCCTTTTTGTGGGGGATGCCTCAGATTCTTTCCCTCTGTTGGATCAGATCATAGGCATTAGACGTAATTACACCCTGCCCTCACAGTGTGGCAGTAAAAAACAAACAGCCCACAGAGTGGCCAACATCTGTTCCATACGACCAAACACACACCACAGCTTCTGCTGTTGGAATAAACAGCGTCCAAGTTGAAGCGATTCTACAGCAAACATATTAGTATGTTTGAAATGATGCGTTTGTGGCGTTTAATGTGGTTTGAGTTGCACAATTTTGGGAAAAAGTAATTGCGATGACATTTGCATTTGAGTTTAAAAATTAAAATTCTCTTCAGAGTGCATATTGTAAAGTTCACTCTATTTGGGATAGGAACTGATGAACTAATACAAGAATCCCATGAAATTCAGAACATCCTTGGAACTACAATTACAGTGGCAAGCACCATGTGGCTCTGTGTGGAGTTTGCATATTCTCCCTGTGTTTGGGTGGGTTTACTTCGGGGTTAGACAATCCAATTTCCTCCATCAGCCCAAAACATACACAATACGTACAATCCTCCAGCAAATGTATTCCTGAATTGGGTTGTCGAAAGTATCAAAAATCAGATACTAATCAATACTAAAACCAGAATCGAAAATACATGCTTACGTAAAAAATCCCACTAACAAAATTTTATCTTTCTTGGAACAGTTTTAGAATAATCATTATGGATTTTATCAGCACTAGTACTGAACCACATGGAAACTTAAAGAAAGCATCATTACTTTTTGTTGAAAATTACGCAGAAATTGAGACTGAAATGTTTGTATCGTGATAACATTAGTCCTGACCAAGACTAGCTCAGAGTCTGGAGACTGGGTTCCTGGGCTCTGTATTTTGCTTTGATTGTGATATATTGTATAGCCCAAGTAGTATTGTTTTAATTTATCTGTTGATTCAGATGACTGGTACTGCTGAA
>KN493301.1:29475-43523 GCA_000787155.1 Scartelaos histophorus | reverse complement strand
CTCTTCTGTTGCCCAGTATTTATAGCTGAACACCACTGGTCTGTGTTGTAGGTATTGCCTATCTGGGAGGGGTCTGCAGCTCCAGGAGGAAGTGTGTTTTGGCCGAAGACAATGGACTCAACCTGGCCTTCACCATCGCCCATGAGCTTGGGCACAAGTAAGTACATGTCTTTTGTTTTTAATTTCACTCAATGACATTATAACATTCTCAAATACCTATTCTAATTCAAATCTACTTTATTTCTATCGCATGTTTTATCAACAAAACAGTTTCCAAATTGCAACACATATAAAGATAACATTAAAAACAACAAAAGTATTAAAATACTCGGCAAAAACACTAAAACCGGTAAAGTCGAATAAAAGCAAACCCATAAAAGAAGATCAATAAATAAAATCAATAAAATATAAAAAAATGAATAAAACAGATAAAATAACACAGAGGATCACTCAACTCTCACGCTGTTAAAAGCCAGAGAGTAAATGCAGGGGCACATCTTATTTCTCTTTCCTTGCTTCCTTCTCTTTGATTCCTCTCCTCGATTCTGCAGGAAATGGGTGAGGAAGTCCCACCCACAGAGGAGACACCGGGAGGAGAAAGGATATAAACTCCTCACTGAGACCAATAAAGTTTCATTCTTTGATCTGATGTCTGCCTCCTGAAGCCTCCCTCAGGTTTATTCCTTCCTTCTGTTGTTTTCTTAGGACACCACTTAACATGACATATTTGATTGACAGCTGAAAAATGGGGGATCGAGGAGAGGAATTAAGGAGGAATTGTGTCTTGAAACGAGATTTGAAACACTCCACTGTGGGGGCTGTTGAGGCGTGGGGGGACAGAGTGTTCCAGAGGTTGGGGCCGATCACAGGGAAGGCCCTCACCCCTGGTTTCAGGTCTCGTCTTAGATGTATTGTGGAGCCAGTCCATTCAAAGCTTTAAAAACAAACATCTTAAAATCATTAAACTGTAAACTGAGCACTCATCCACATTATCCACAGAAATTGTTTTCCTCAAATGATGACCCCCAGTCCACAAAACAATCCAGTTTTAAGCATTCTTTAGAAGTAAAAAGGCGAGAGTATTTCCTCATGTGTGTCTGTTTACATCGCGCGTGGCTCAGGGTGAAGCTGCAGATTACCGATGGTGAATACTTGTGTATTTAATGGCAACCTTCTGTGTGTACAATGATGTATCTGAAATCTCAACATGTCACAAATAATAATAACAACACAGTTTTGACTTGTATCTAAACTAGAGGTGCAGTGCTCTGATCTTTTAAACACTTAAGAGTCTCAAAGCGAGTTGCTTTACTCTAGTTGAAACAGCTGACGCAAGGAGCACGCACCACTTTTGGTCTGCAGTCATATCCCACTGCAGTATTTGCACTCAGAGATTTAAAATCTCATAAAATTGTGCCTGGTGTGCGCTTTTTGTTGCATGTCTGAAAAATTGTTTAGGACTGAAAAACCCTGTAGTGCTTAACTTGACTAACTTCAGACTGAGCAGTGCCTTCAGTTAGCTTTGAATGTTGATGACATCAGCTGCAAAGAATCAATAGTTTAAATTGCTGGGGAACAGTTTAAGATTCTGTGGTAGAATTTGCTGTTTCTGTTCTGTTTCTGTTGCTGTAACTTTCAGATTGTATTTGATTAATATTTCTCTAATTACTGAAATCAAAGCTTGGAGAAACTTCAGAAAGAAGTAAGGTGACATTTTCTTTTCACAGTAGCTTCAGAAAGTGATGCCATTA
Organism: Scartelaos histophorus; assembly: GCA_000787155.1. NCBI lineage: Eukaryota > Metazoa > Chordata > Actinopteri > Gobiiformes > Gobiidae > Scartelaos > Scartelaos histophorus. The sequence continues at coordinate 41,772 of KN493301.1, read as the reverse complement.
TTCAAAAATATGTGAATTGAATTGTGTCAGTTGAAAATATTTAAAACCATAATCATACATTTTTATATTTCTTTCAAAACCAGTAAATGTCCCATAGAGTTACATCGGCTCTGTCCACCATCATAACATCATCAAAATCTCCATGACCACGTCCTATTACTGATTCCACACCAGCACATTATCTTTCCTATTGTGTCTTGGTTTTCTTATTAGAAACTACTGCCATATTCCAACACCATCTCTCTGAATAATGCTCTTGTTTCCAGCATGGGGATGAGCCATGACGATGACCACGCCTCCTGCACTGGACACTCCCACATCATGTCTGGAGAATGGGTCAAAGGTCGCAACCCCAGTGACCTTTCGTGGTCCTCCTGCAGCCGAGACGACTTGGAGAACTTCCTCAGGTAAATCCTGACTAGTTTCTCAGGGCCCTTTTTCAAGTCTCTAATGCCTATATAAGCATTATCAGATAAATAGACTGGTTTAGTCCTGTGGTGATGTGCAAGTTTGAGCACACACTTCTGTTTCTGTCCTTGTCCTTGTTGTCCTTGTTTTGTTGTACAAAAAACATGGGCTGTAGAGAAGGTGATCTTCATCTTGAAAAATCAGCTTCCAAATACTGGTTCAACCGATATTCTGGTTGGACACATTGACAAGATTATTTACTAGTAGTAGGTGACCCAGAAAGTCTGTTTTAATTCGACAAAGCTACTCTGTAGTTACTTCAGGGATAAATAACAGTTACATAACACATCAGTTTTGTCTTATTTTATTTTTTATGAAATTGACAAAGCTGGATCAGTGCATCCCTAGTGGCAAGTGAATATCTATTTAAGTGAACATGTCTGACACGTGCATTGTCACTGATCAATGGCAACTCTACAGTGGCCATATTTATGTAATGTATTCAGCTTTGAACACTTTGTCTGTGTTTCTTGGGACTTTTGAATAATTTAAAGTCACAGATGGAGGTTGGACTTGTCTTTGTCATGCTGCTTGTCCAGCAGGATTCATCCTCATGTGTGTTGGAGTCTGCTGTAGCCACACACCCACCCACACATATACAGGCACAGTGGGTACAGCTGTCCCTCTGTTTCACTCAGTGACTGTTGACACATGCTCACAGTAGAAGTATGAGGAGACTGTGTTTGAGCCCACTATGTAGAATCTATTAGAAACAGTAGTGACGTGTCAAGAGTAACATTACAATAGCAACATTATAATATACAGTAAATGAATAGAAGTAGCCGTTATGAAATGTTCATAATTGTAGAAGTTCTTTTTGGGTTCAAATCCCAGACTAGGTGGAGATTGCATGTATGTTGGCCTCCACCATTTTTTTGTCTGGGATTTGTAATTTTGAGTTAAGTACACATTATATTCTTTACTAGTATGTCCTTTGTCTTCAGTCTTAAAGCACATGGTCTAATAGATTTCCCCTTGTATCTCCTGGTCAGATCTAAAGCCAGTGCCTGCCTGCTCCACACTGACCCCCGGAGCCGATACCAGGTGCGACTCTCTCCCAAACTGCCCGGGATGCACTACAGTGTGGACGAGCAGTGCCAGATCCTCTTTGGAACCAACGCCACCTTCTGCACAGACATGGAAGTAAGATATTTTCCTGTTCAGAATGATGATAATGATAGCTAACCAAAACAGAGAGTCTTTGTTTTATTCTTGTTATGTTCTTGACTTGACCTCTGTCACTGTGTGTTGTGCAGCACCTGATGTGTGCGGGTCTGTGGTGTATGGTGGAGGGAGATTCGGCCTGTAAGACCAAACTGGACCCTCCTCTGGATGGGACTGAGTGTGGAGTGGACAAGGTACAACACTCCCCTTTCACACCAACTTTTTTCCATGTTTTACTCAGGTTGATAGTAATAGCCCATATGCCAAAAGTGCATATGGCAACACATGTAAAGACCCACTGCGTAGATTTCAGTAAAACAAAAAAATAGCTGAAATAAAGGTGTTCATTACAGGTACTTTGATTTCACGCACTCATTATTCACACTATGGGTCCATTCACACTTGGACAAACACTAGATTAAAATGAGCAAGTGTGAAAGTGTGAAACATAAAAAACAAAACAAAAAAACAATATAATTAATTTTAAGCAGACGATGAATGAAGATCGTTTTGCCGGAGTTACCTGTTTTATAAGCAGAATGCTAAAGGTAAGATAAATGTAAACAACCTTAACCATGTTTTGTACTCAGAAAGTTGTATAAACGCCACCCAATGGAAGCAAATATTATTACTATTTATAATAATAGTTTTAGAGCTTGATAAATTACATGTTCGTATGTCTATAAAAATACATTACAGATGAGAATAAAAGCACTGCTCATTAGAGTTAATTATATCCCCGTGTTGCAGTGGTGCAGAGCAGGGGAATGTGTCATTAAGAGCCACATCCCTCAGCACATCGATGGAGACTGGAGCCCCTGGAGCCAGTGGAGCATGTGCAGCCGGACCTGTGGCACCGGAGTGCAGTTCAGGCAGAGAAAGTGTGACAACCCCCCGTGAGTACAGCGACAGTCAGCCAGTGTGTGTTCTGAGAGAGCCATAGAGAGTCATTGTGTTTTATGCGTTATTGCACTTTCATTTTGAGAGTGTGGCATTAAAAGACACCCTCTACTGACTTAAACAAGAGAAGAGTTTTACTCAGTAGAATATTATGTAGAATCCACTTTTATGAGCTTGTTTTTCTCTCATCTGTTTTTAAGCAGTTGTAGATGTTTACAATGAATGCAATGTAAAATAATGATCTAAATTAAATATACTTTTATACTAAAAATCTACAGTTAATGTTAATATCCTCTGACGTGCCCTGTGTTTGGTTGCAGGCCCGGTCCTGGGGGTCGACACTGTCAGAAGGCCAGTGTGGAGCATAAGGCATGTGAGAGGCCCCCCTGTCCTAAAGGGGCCCCCAGTTTCAGGGACCTGCAGTGTCTGTCCCACGACCGACAGTTCCCTCTCCTGAAGAGCAGCATGATGACAGCCATAGTAAATGATGGTGAGAGATTTATTGCTGCAGTCACAGTGTGGCAGGGCAGTATTGAGGGGAATATAGATGTTCAAACAGGTATCTTTTTCCCATAACGTCACCAAAAGCCCTAATTTGTCTTAAATGCATTAAATATACCAATACAAAATAAATGAGCACACTGTTTATTTTTAAATAATTAGAAAAATGTCTTCCTTGTACGCAAATGATCTCATTATCTGCATTTTACATGGAGTTTTCCGTGTTGATAACATATGTTGAGGGATTCTGTTTTAGAACTCATGGCTACTACCTGTATTTTTGTACTTTTCTTCTAAACCTTTTTCCATAAACTGCCACTTGACTGACTACCAAACCAAGGAATAATTAGAACCATCAGTAATATGAAAACCTGCTAATATGCACCTTAACTTCTGCAGAAATTTCAGCTACAGCATCCTCAGTCTCACCAAAGTAGCAGCTATGAGGGTTTTTTCATCCTGCGGTCACCTGTGTCTGGCTTCCAAAATACTCTGTCACATGATTTACTTAATTGTGAAAGAATTATAGCCTTGCATGACAGCTCCTACTTTATTTTGAAAGGATGAGTCTAGTGCCCACCCCTTAACAAAACAGTGCTCCCTCAAGATTGGACGAACCAATCTGGACAAAGCAAACTGTCAGTCTGCATGTCATTAAGATGTGAAATAGAGCCTCTCTGAAATACACAAACTTGCATCAGTGTATTCTGATGGGTAGTGTTTAGTCCTTTTCTTGATCACCTGCCCATATTTAAGAGTAAAAGTCCCACCGCCAAGAATCCAGACTTCTGTGTATAGAATTAGAAAAGCTTTGGTCTTGTCTAACCAGGCTAGCAAGATAAAGAAACAGTAATATATAGAAAGAAGTATGTGAACAAGGGATTTACCAAACACTACAACTTTTATTGTTACTATCAGAGCTACATGGAATAACCAAAACTTGTACTCATGTAAGAGTAATATTTGTTTAGAATCATATTACTCATGTACAAATATTGTATATTATGACCATTTTTACTCAACTAAGCATAAAAATGTATTACATGAGTTTGGATGTAAAATAAAGCTTTTGTCACTTAACCAAAAGCTCTACTCCAGTACTTCAAACTATTTCAAATTAAACAATCAAGTAGTAGTAAAAGTATGGTGCAAGAAAACTATTCTGAAAAGTAGGAGACCTATTATGCAAAATTGTCTTTTCAGAACTTTAAACCATAATTGTTTCCTCTTGTCCTTTACCCACTCAAAGCTGTATTTAGAGTCATTTGTGGATGTTGGATTACTTTGTTTTCACCACCACTGGTACACGCCCACTGCTGTGCAATTTTATTTCTGATACATTCATGATTCTGCAGTGTCATGTAGCCATTTTGATACAAAGGAAAAAATTTATTAAAATGTGATCCTCACGTGTGTAATCTGCAGTACATGTTTCTGCAGAGCGGCATTTTGCTGTCATGACGTTTATGGCAACATCAGCTCCCATTGGGCCTAGCAATTCCCAAACCTGGTGGTTTTAGATGAATATTACGATTTAAAATTTTCCAAATATAGCATAATGAGGTGTCATAGATTATAACTGTATAGCTAACAGACAAAAGCACAGTATGTTTTCTTTAAAGTTGCTCTTATAAGTTTAAGCGAGTATTACCCACCTGTTGACTGTCCTCATACTTTACTATATACATTATGTCCATTGGCCTCTGTAACTGTTCCTTCCTCTCGTTCTCAGAGAAACCTTGTGTGCTGTTCTGTAGTCCAGTGGGGCGCAGTGTTCCAGTGCTGGTGTCGGAGCGGGTGATGGACGGGACGCCCTGTGGCCCGTACGAGTCCGACCTCTGTGTGAACGGGAGGTGTCAGGTACATTACACAGTGTAGTGCAGAGATATGCAAGAGCAGCTTAGTAGGTGATGATTTCAGCTCTAAACTTCTAACTTCCAACAAGTGTAAAACTGTCACAACTTACTTCAAGTCTGCAAGAATGAAGTGTGAATTTCCCCTAATACTTTTATTATTATTATTATGTTATTATATAGATTTAAAGAACATGTAGAAAATGTGGATAATGGTCAGTTATCTGAATTTGTAAATTCAATTAAGATGATTTGAAATTAAGTGTAATAACTAGTAAATAATAATACAATTTTAACATGTGTTATACTTCATTGATGTGTTACTAAAAACAGTAATCTAACGAGTTCTACAGTAATCCCTTACTAACATGTTACTACGTCACTCTCACAATAGAGACTCTATCCACGTTCAATAAGCAGCCTTCCCTCATTCATTTGCTATTTAATGATCTTTTTCTGTCTGCTTTTACCTTTTGTACATGAGTGTCAAGGAACATGCCCCAAAATACTTTTTAATCTGTTTAAATGTAAATGCATAACCTCACTGTAAATCTTTTGACTATCTTATGTGGTAGAAAATCGGCTGTGACGGCATCATCGGCTCGGCTGCTAAAGAGGACCGCTGTGGGGTGTGTAATGGGGATGGACGCTTGTGTCGAGTAGTCAGAGGAGACTTCAACCACACCAAAGGAATGGGTCAGTCTGATATATAAACACTATCACAGAGCCTCACGGCAAAAGATGAGATCAATTCATAATATTTTGTCCTAATGAAGACTTGGCCTTGAAGAGGCCCCCTCCTGCTTGTTTCCATGGAAATGTTGTTCCTCTGGTTATAATCTTCCACAGTATGACATAGGGCTAAGCAGATAATCAAATTAGTTTGATTAATGCATGTTTTTAATAATCAAAATGTTGAAACATTTCCAAAATAGTGAAGTCATGGATTATTATGAAAGATTTTTACTCTGCCAGTGTGTGCAAAGAAGATACTGTGTTGACATATATGTTTTATTTTTAAATGATTGTAATGATCATGCATATAATGCATATCATGTCATATGCAGTTTCTCAATTCAAACCACTAAACACATTTTTTGCAGCACTGTTCTTTGAATATTATTATTTTTTTATACTTTATAGTACATAAGAGAATAATTAAGTCTTCATAGTACTTTCTCAGAGGACTTTGAAGCACAGTTAGCACCACCCCCACTACCCCATGTAATCTCATAATAATAATACCAACGACAGTTACATATGCGTAGGCACTCTTTGATGTAATTAGTGGTCTATGGCTGACCATGGTTCCATTTGAGTAACAGGCCTGACAATAGTGCTGTGACTCATGGTTGCTATTGTAGTGAGTCCATGCTTTTATAATGGGAACTGTTAGATAGAAACATACAATTCCATAAGTGCGTGAAGTGAACGTCAGTTGTCATTAGAAAAATTCTAGCTGTCCCACTCTATCTCTGCCTCCCCACTTGTCTGTCCTCCTTCTTGTCCCTCAGTCCTGAGCTGTGGATGTCTCCTCTGCCTCTATGTTCTATTTATTCTCGGGACAGTCTCTGTCTCTACACTTGGCTATCCTCCTTCTTGTCCCTCAGTCCTGAATAAAGCTGGACATCTACTCTGTCTGTTTATGTGCTGTGTATCTTCTGGATTGTCCTCCTCCTTGTCCCCTAGTCCCAAACAGCTGTGGATGTGTCCTCTGTTTTCATGTATTCTCCAAACTGTCTCTCTTTTTGCCTGTCCTCCTTCTTGTCCTCCATTTTGTCCCGCTGTCCAGAACAGGTATAGACCTCTTCTCTGTCTATATTAGTTTTATCACAATACTACATTTTCAGACTTGATTTCTACAATAAAAGATCTGCTAATACTCAGTACCAATGCCTTGTGTGTGTCTCTGTGCAGGGTACATTGAGGCAGTGGTCATCCCTGCTGGAGCACGGAGAATCAAAGTGGTGGAGGGCAAGCCTTCTCACAGCTTCCTGGGTAAAAACTCACATTTACTGTTTCCTTTGGAGGGTTTTGGCCTTTTCCATTTTATCATACTTTTTAGTTTCTGCACATGCTTTAAAAGCCCAGTGCCAGATTTTGAACATTTTGAACAATGAAAGACAATACACATGATGTCCATGTTGTTTATCTTATAATTTGGTGTCATGGTTCTCAACACATTGGGCCTCATTCATGAAACGTTCTTATGAACAAATTTGTGACATTCACAAAACATTGTCTTTACTGAAAAGGTTCTGTAAGATCATATTCTATGAACAGGCAGGAGCACTTGTAAGAACAAAAGATCTACTGTTTTAGAATATCATTATTCTGATAATGCAACAACAAATTATATTATTATTATTATTATTATTATTATTATTTTTATTAAATTCAAAGTTTGTCAACATTCAAATTAGACTGTTACATTGCTATATTTAGCCTTTCAGTTTAACTACAAAATTTCCATTGTAAAATAACAATTTCTGATTTGGTGCAGATTTTCTCATCTAAAAACAAAGCAAAAACCCAAATATCTCGTTCCCACAGCTCTTAAAGACTCGGGGAAGAGGTCCATCAACAGTGACTGGAAGATTGAGCTGCCAGGAGAGTTCGAGGTGGCTGGGACCACTGTGCGCTATGTGAGGAGAGGACTATGGGAGAAGATGTCCGCCAAGGGCCCCACCACACTGCCCCTACACCTCATGGTGAGAGACTCAGGCCCGGAGCCCATAGTTTCTGATATTAAATGCTGTGTGCTGTGTTCAGGTGCTACTGTTCCATGACCAGAGCTATGAGATTCACTATGAGTACACAGTGACCTTAAACGCATCAGAGGTGAGCGTGGAGCAGAAAGAGCCTGAGCATCTCTATATCTGGACCCACAGCCGCTGGCAGGACTGCACAGTGCAGTGTGGAGGAGGTGAGAGCCGCAAAGGATCATGGGTCTACTTTTTCTCCCTGAAATTAGTGATTCTTCATCCAGAAGAATCTGGCCATTCATTCATCCAGAACTTGACACTAGATTTTTAAGTTTGAGAGCGAGTAACTAAGTAAGCACAAACTGAAGTATCTCTTAACACTCTGGACAAATTTGACAAACTTTCAGCGTACTTATTTTTCTCTTGGAAAGGATTAATTCTTACAAGTAATTCAGAATTGTATAACAGTTAAAAGTTCAAAATTGTTCCCAGTTGAGCACATAACTCCAAGGTATAGATGGACAGTGTGTGCCTCATGAAATTGACATTTTAACAAAATCATGACTGAAAATCTAATCTCCATCTAATTACAATTCATGATGTGCCTCTGTGCTGATCCAATGGACTACAATTATGTGTGACTATTATACCACAGAATTGCTTGCCCAGGATTGATTCACTGCTGTGTGTTTTAGGGGAGCGGAGAACTGTGGTGTCTTGTATGAGATTAGCCAATAAGAGCATGGATGTGGTCAGTGACGGCTTCTGTCAACCTGAGAATAGGCCCCACCCACAGGTCCGGCCTTGCAACTCTCACCCCTGTCAGTACAGGTGAGACACAAAATGCAGTACATATTTTATTTACAACAGTTTGACACGCTTTGAAGAAAACTAAATTAGTGCTGGTCTAGGTCTAAGTGTTGTGGTCTTACAAACATGCAACAGCTAACATGACATCTGCGTACTTCCTGAATATCAGACAGCGCTTTATAATTACATGCAGATAGGACATAGTGGTCTCTTTTCCACCTCAAGAGCTGCTTTTAAAATACAACTGTAATGGAGCGAGACAAATTTGCTCAAAAACACGGGAAAACAGTCTGGTACAGCTACAGCCGCTTACACTTGATTCCATTTCCACTGTGTAGGAGAGTGTAAAAAAACAGCGTGCCTTTGTCATAACACCTTTCTGTAGCATTATTACGGGTTAGCCAAACTGCCTTCACACAAGATAAGAGTAAATAATATTGAGTAACAACAGAGCGCACATCTGAAACCAAACCGTAATGTTGTGGTCTCTTTGCAAGTTAAGCAACATCCAGACTGGCCCTCAGACACTTTGATGGAAATGTGTTATTATTATTATATGTGTCATGAATGTCATAATCATTATATTAGTGTGTAAGTAACTCATAGTAACATTCCAGTCTAACTTTTGCATTGCACATGGCAGATGGGTGACCGGCGAGTGGGGCTCCTGCTCTGTCACCTGTGGGAAAGGTCTCCAGCAGAGGGAGGTGGGCTGTGTGTACCAGCTGCAGAACGGCTCTCTCATCCACACCAGGGACCTGTACTGCCAGAGCGGTAAACCGCCCGGGGTGCAGGCCTGTGAGGGACGGCTCTGCTTGAGTGTGTGGGAGGCCTCCGAGTGGTCCAAGGTAAGACAGTTATATCAGCTATCCAAACAAACTGTGTATTTTATTGGGATGATGTAGGTATAGAGTAAATATAATGCATAATGCTTCCAGAGTCAAATATTTCTTTATTTATATTTCTTTGATTATGATTTTGCATTATATACAGAAGTAGTCAGATACATTCACTCAAATATGTCTGCTCCTTACACACATTTTATATGATATTTAACAGTATAACTGTACATTTACTTGAGTAAAACTTCCCAGCATTATGTTGATTATTTTTTTTGTAATTTTTTTCAAGTTTGTGTGTATCCTTTGAAAATACCAAATTTTATTATTTAATGTTTTGTCCTACCAAATAAATAAATTTCAAGTCATAATTTGTGTTTACATATTATCATCATATACACACAGTTACAGCTACTCTTTTTTGAGTAGAAGTTGAGTCGTAGTTTCCTCTATACAATTTTTTTCTTCGAAGGAACAGTATTCCTACTTGAGTTTAGTTTTTGGTTCCTATGCCCCTTGTGCTTTTATTCACCCTGAGGAAAAGGGGATGGGGCTTTCATCACCAGAAAAGAAAAGGAGGTTGCTCTTAGTTAAATGAATATGTGTTCTGATTGTGTTGCTTGTGTGCAGTGTTCGTCGGACTGTGGGGAGGGGGTCCGCAGTAGGACAGTGCTCTGTACAAACCCTCAGGGCCTCTGTGACCCCCTGTCCCGACCCAGCCATCAAGAGCCTTGCCAGGACCACTCCCAGTGCTACGAGTGGAAGACCGGAGACTGGTCCAAGGTGCAAGTGCAGAGTTGTACAACTGAACCTTATCAGCATGTTTACTATCTACCTAAGTCAGTTCTTATTAATGAGTGTATTTTTGGCCTGTCACATGGGTAATAATTAGCACTTCTTAATTTATCTTTACATCATTTATGCGTGGACTTTTTAAGTCATTAATTCGACCTTGAAACCTCACACTCTATTGTTCTGGTGTAGTGCTCATCCTCCTGTGGGAAAGGCCTTCAGTCCCGAGTGGTCCAGTGCATGCATCGGGTGACTGGTCGCCATGGTGACGAGTGTCCAGTGGTGCTGAGACCCCCGGCCTATAGACCCTGTCACCTGGACACCTGCAACCAGAAAGTCAACGTCAATACCATCACCTCCCCCAGGCTCGGTCAGTGACTGCACCAACATGTCGCTTCTAGTGTCTGAATGATCAAAACAACTTCACTTAACATGTAATTAGAAAATATCAGGTCCTGTCAGTCTTAAGGTACAGTCCAATCCTTTCACATAAACTCCATCTACAGACTTTTGATGGGGGAACAATGTCAAAACACAGTTTAAAGCTCAGAAAATCTATTTTACAATATATGCTCCCTTTAAAAAATTCACATTTTCTGATCTACAGTATGTTATAATGTTTCCTCATCACAAACATACCTGGAGTTGTGTTTTGCTTCAACACACAAACTCTGCATATTTAGTTCATCTCTCAAATGGAAACTCTGTTCCACCTTGTGATGTCATGTGATGTCACAGGGAGTGCTCTGCTGGGTTTTTAAACTCCATACACTAGAATCATCTGGATAACTGCAGCCCTGGACTTGCCAGTCTCTTCTAAACTAAAGGTAGCTGTTAATTTTAAAACTACCACTACATGACATCACAAGATGGAACAAGGCATTTTGAGTTTTGGAGATGTAGGCTAATAATACAGGAAATACAGGATCACTCAAACATGTGTGAATGAAACAAAACAGAACTGCAGGTATGTTTTGAAGTTATGTTTGCTTAATACAGGAGCTTTAAAGCATAATCCCTCCAGACTTAATGCACCCCTTCACATTATGACTAGCTGAGCACGGTCTCTACTCAGAGGCCTCACATAGGACTAGTATGTCCTCTACCTGAGGCTATCCCTGACTGTGGCGTGTCCTCTGTCCCCGTCACAGCGGCTCTGACATACAAGTGCAGAGGGGATCAGTGGGCAGTGTACTGTCGTGTGGTGCGAGAGAAGAACCTGTGCCAGGACATGAGGTGGTACCAGCGCTGCTGCCAGACCTGTCGGGACTTTTACGCCAACAAGTCCCTGCTCTCCACTGACTGACCACAGCAGCTCGGTGACCACGGCTCTTAGAATTATTTGAATTCTCTCACAAAGACTGTAGGTGACATTTGTTTATATTTGCTCAAAGTTGAAATGAAGACTTGAATATGTCCAGAACGTTTCTATGCACCAAAAGTGAGTGTGAGGAACTCCTTGAAGTATTCAGACATGTTTTGCTTTTGTTTGTAGCTAAGCACATTTCTGACATCTGTTCACCCTCTCATCCACAGCTGTCTTCAGATGAAAATAAATCACTCTGTTGTAATGAAACACTCCCAGGCAGTATAGTTTGATGGCTGGACACCACTGAAACCATCAACGTAAACATAATAATAATGTAATAATAAAATGTAATAATAATGGTATTTATGTTGTGCTTGACAAGCTCCTCAAAGCACTTCAGTAGACCATTATTTATTCACTCCATAGTCAGTGGTGGGAAGAGGCGTAGCTCTCCCACCACCACCAGTCCCTCACACACCACATTGAAATGTAATGCCTAAGTACACAACAACATTATGCACTGGTTGGAGCAAGGATTGAACCGTCAACCAGAAATAAGACCCCCGCTTCACCACTAGAATGTTCACTTTTTATGCACTTGGTGAAACATGAACTGAATGGTCACACACAGTGTTCCTTACAGAAAAACTCATTGTAACGATTTAAACCTTTGTTCATTACTGTAATATATGCATACTGTTTATTGTAACCGTACTTTTGAAACAATATTATGCACATTTCACAGCTAGCTGCCTGCTCCTGAGACGCCACTTTCAGCACTTTACATGTTTAAAGTAACACAATGTGACTCAGATCTGTGCCTCTGTTGGGGCTCTGCTGGGCCTGAACAGTTCACTCTACGGGACTCTGTGTTACTTTAGTCATCTTTCCTGGTCAGAGCTGTCAGAACGGAGCAGGAGTCTTCAGGTGGAACTTATCTTTAGTTTAGAGACTAC
>KN493301.1:4475-24475 GCA_000787155.1 Scartelaos histophorus | reverse complement strand
CACGCTGGTGGACACACCAGTGGACACACCAGTGGACACACCAGTGGACACACCAGTGGACACACCAGTGGACACACTAATGGACACTCCAATGGACACTCTAATAAACAGCACAGCATTGGACACTCTCGTACATTAGTGGACTGGAGTAGTTCACAGGGGGCATGGGGCAGCCCTGGTGAGAGCCTGGGGGTAAAGGCCCTGAAGAACAGCCTGAGAAGGTCTTCTCGCTCCCTGAACCAGGAGCCTGCACCAGACTGGAGCACCACGGCATACTGCACCGAGCGACCCCGCACCCACAGAGAGGTGAGGCAACAATAAGTATGCATCAGTATTATTTAGATAGTCAGTGTAATCCCTCATTTGTCTATAGGTGATCCATAGTGGAGAAGGTTTCAAAGGTGGAAAGTTTGGACTTCCATCCAAAAGTAATTTTCAATTTGAACGGTAAACACTTGGTATTATTATTTTGTTTTTTGATTTGATGTTTCTACTTCAGAAGAGTCATTGCAAAACCTGTAGAGAGTCAAATACAGAAGAATTCAAATCAATCAGTCAATCGGCCACTCACATTTGAGTGGTAAGATGGAAAAAGTGAATATCGAGAGTCGTTGGGGAACAAGTGAGAGGCCTGCTATTGACACAGACATGTTTGTTTGATTTTCTCTGAAGTTGGAGACAAATGTTTACACAGTCATCCTGCAGTGAGTCAGCTGTAGCCACCACATTTAGCACTGACGTCACATTTTGTCATATCCACAGACTTAAATGTGTATGTTAAAGATGCACTATGTAACATTCCTGGGGAAGGGTCCGCCACTTAGTTGTCTCCATGATGTTATTATGTCCCGCAGTGTGGCATTACTTTCTAAATCGGTGAAGACAATCAGGTGACAAGTTACAGGTCAGATCTGTGGAGAGGTGACCTGCTTACAGTAAGATTGCACGTTTTTCAATGTATTATTTTGTATTCCAGTCAAAGCAAAAGCATTAGCAACATTTAAAGTTAAGAGGTAATCGTGGTTCAATAGCAAAATAATTTATACCCTAAGATTTCTAAGGTTGTTGGTTCAAGCCCTGGCTGATCACATATTTTTGTTGTGTTTATGAGAAAGAAATTTCAGCTCTCCACACCACTAATAGTAACGTGCCTGGTTGTGACAAAAAGGCCATTCAACCCATAAAACGCAAAATTACCAGGCAGCTTGTCCTCTTTTATTGTAATACAAATACAAAGTTTTAAAACAAGCCTACACCACTGCATTATGGGAATGGCACTATTTAATATTTTGCTTTCCAATACTGTGAATTCATTTTCAAATTTGTGTGAGAAGCTAGAATACATACTGAGCTAGTGGGAGGACTCGCAACCTGAAACAGCTCTGATTTTGTTTACCTCCTATGCGCTGTTTTTAAGCATTATGTTGCGTTAAAATACTGTTTACTTTCTGTTTTCAACAATCTCCTCAGACCTTGACAGAAATCCAGCCAGTCAAATGCTAATCATGCACTTGGCTGCTGTGAGAGAGCGATTGGCAGCAAACAACTCAGTACAATCACCCAAAACGAACCCTCAGTCTCATCTGTGCAATTTTGCCTTAACTCTATCTTAAAGTCGCACTGTGTTGCTTCTGGTGGAGGGTCCATTACTCACTTCGCTCCGTGGAGATGTTCGCTGGAATGTTCCACGGTATGGCATTACAGTTACATAGAGACAGGGCCCGGTAACATGTCAGGTCTGTGGGGAGGCGAGACCACTTATAGTAAGAATGCAAGTTTTTAAGTAAATAAAAATGTTATTGAGTAAATGCAACAGAAAAGCAAGCCCTCCACTAGAAAAGTTAGACAGTGCACCTTTATTGAAGGAGTGGCTAAACTTATATAACAATAAGTTAACAATATCTGTTATTTTAAAGCTCCTGTAGCTGATTTGTATTTGAGCAAAAGCTGTCTGGCCCCAGTGCAGATATATTTTATTAACAGCTCTTGAAGTTAAAATAAGACCACTGCGTGCCGTTCTGTTTGGATTAATTTATAAAGCATCTTATTGTCAGATAATCATGTGCTAGCTGCTCTGAAAATTGTGAAAAGCTGTTAGAAACTTATTGTCAATAATTAGAATGCTTAAAATGCAGAAGGTATGTGAAAAGACAACTCCAGGTATGCTGTAACATAGTTTAAAGCTCACAAAAGTAGATTTTAAATGAAAAGCCCAAAATAAACTAGTTCTGTTTTTCATGTTGCAAACAGTAAAAATCAGGTACAGCACTTTTAACTAGGGTCTGGTCCGAGCGTTTTTCTCATCTTTGCAGGTGAAATTGAAAGCACGAATGAGAATAAGTGGTGGTGACTTGGTGGTAGATGCTATTTGTGTTGTGTGCGGGGGTTACAGATTATAAGGTACATCTATTTCCGTCATTCAGGACCTGATCTGTGGGCTGTGGTTCGCTTAGCCATGTGAAAACTTTGAAAACATGAAATTAGAATTTTCCCCAAATATGTCAAGCCAAAAGTAGTATGATAATTGGAATTAGATTGGAACTATTCTGATTGTGAGTATTGTGATTTGTGATTTATGTTTTAATTATAGGAGAAAGAAGAAATGACAAATAGGCATATGAATTTAATACAAGAATCACATTCCAGAACATGTTTGTATAGATCTAAACTACAGTTTCTATCCAGAATAAAACAGAGTATTTTGTTATTTGTGGAGAAAAGGTGCTTTAAAAATCTTTTACAATTTGCTATTTGTATCCATTTCAATCACTATGGATGCACAAATGTTTTATAATAGAACGTTTTAGTAAGATTTTTTCCCCGTATAGATTTCACAGCATTCTAAAATCCCTACTAGCAACAACTAGCATGCTAAGTGCACACTTCCTGAATCTTGGATAATAAACCGCTTCATAATTAGATGACGACAGTACACAGAGGACTTATTTTGACCTCCAGAGCCGTTATCTGTACTGGGACACAACACATTTTGCTCGAGTACGTGAAAAAAAATCGGGTTCAAGCCCTTTTAATATCACAGTAATTACTGAGCTAATAATGTGGAATAAAAACGGGCGCAGAGTTCATTGCCTTCTGTCAGCATGAATCAACAAATGTGACCTTTTTCTCAATAGCTTCAGAAAGATATGATGGTTGTTAGTTGAAAGGACCTAAAGGCGCACTGTGTCATTTTTCGATTATGGGTCCATCACCTGCTGGTTTCTATGGATATGTCACAGCTCTGCCTGGAATATTCCACAGTGTGACATTAAACAGCTCTGCCTTATATTTATTCAATCACATGTGGTTTTAAGACTCAAAAATACTAGAAAAACAGGTATTGTGACTGTGAGGTCGCCTTTCCACAGATCTGACCTGTAATTTGGTCTGGTTTGGTCTCCATGACGATAGAAAGGTTTAATGCCGTAATGTGAAACAATCCATACAAAGCAATATCTCTATGGAGAAAAGCATTTGACGATTCGACGAAGCTCCACCAGAAAAGTCACACAATGCACCGACATTTCGAGACTTCACTATTAAAACGCCATATTTCTTATTTTAAATTGTTAAGCGCTATGGGAACAGTCCTCATTTTTCATCATCCTGGAACCCAAGGATTGTCCCCTGGCCCCACCTGAAATTATAAAACCACGATGAACTACCATCTCTTATCGTAACCAGTGGGTATGTAATCGAAATATCGTGATATCGTATCGTCAGTGGTCTCACAGTGATATCGTGGGGCATCACAATATATCAAACTGCAAGTCTCTTTGCATAAAAGAATAGTTATAGTGAAGCAATAGCTACATACGTACATAGACCATGATGCTTTTCTCCGTTTCAGTGCAGACTAGATGAAGAAGTAACTGTTATAAGTAAATATTAGTTCTCTGGATTAAGTATTTTAAGAGGTAAAAGCAGCAGTTATAATCGCCTTCGCAAAATGTCGCAATAAATATCGTACTGTGAGATGTACACCGTGAAAATAACGTACCAGTCCCATCTCGTCTCCGGTGTTTTGCCTCGAGACTCTAAAACCTGTTGGCTGTGAGTGTGTGTTGTGTGCGTGGGGTGTGTACGGCGGTGGCCGAGTGTTGTTGGTCTCATTAAAGCCAGCGTAAATGGCGAGTGTGGGGGGTGCTCTGTAACACTGCTGTGACACGACCTTTGTGAAGAGTGCTCAATGGAGCGGGATAGGGCGCTCTCCTCGCCACCGATGCTGTCAACACAATAATGACTAACACGATAAATTATACTGCAGCTGAACAAGAGCGGGGAACGGTGGCTCTCACTGTGTTTGTTATATTAGTAATCTGCTCGGAGGATTAGTATAGGAGACCATCACCGATACTGCGGGGACGTGAAGAAGAAAAAGAAACCCTAAGACATAAGAGTAATGTTACGACAAAATCACTCAAGTAGAAGTACAAATTAGCAGTCCAAGAATGACTTAAAGGCGCATCGTGTAACTTTTCTGCTGAGGGTTCCATGGAGATGTTATTGCTTTGTCTGGAATGTTTCAGTCCAAAAAAAAACAGAGTTACTGGTCAGATCTGTGGAGAGGCGACCCCGCTCACAGTCAGAATGCCGGTTTTTCTAGGTATTTATGAGCTATAAAACCACCTGTAATTGAATATAAAATAGTCATTCTGTGGATCATTCCAGGCAAAGATATTCAGAGAAACAAGCAGGCGATGAACCCCCAACCAAAAAAATTACATAGTGCACATTTACACAGTTTTGTCAGTTTTTGTTCCTGTTTTCCTACTGGGAGCACGACAAATGCAATTAAAATGCTTTTATGTAATGTCAGGTTGCAACACTGGGCTCTGCTTAAGCGTAAACTGGCACAGAGATACCCAGAGGTGTCAGATGATTGTCCCAGATGCAAATATTCTCCAGCAGACCATATCATGTTTTGGTCATGCTCGATGCTCAGTGAACATCGGTCTACCACTTTTACATTTAAGGTCCTTCAATTCAGTGTGAATGCTAATCCCCCTGACAGCTGCATTTGGCTTTAGAATTATACTTAGACAAACTTTATTGATCCACAAGGGAAATTGCTTGGACAGAGTAGCTCACACATCACAATATAATGTAATAATTATGACAAAAAATAATAAATAAACTCTAAATAAGTAGCAAAAAATAGGGTGTTTGAGTTACAGACCAGTGTCAAATAAGGCATAATTACTGTATAAGAATGTATACTGTATGTACAAGGAAAACTTAACTTTAGAAATAGAGCCATTACCATTTATATTTTTACTCTTTATTATTATATTATATTGCAATGAGTGAGCTACTGTGTCCAAATCATTTCCCTTGTGGATCAATAAAGTTTGTCCAAGCCGAATACAAGTATATCTCAGCTTTATACAAGAGGTGGAGACTTCACCACCCTGCTTGCCAGACTGGAAACATAAAACGCCCCATCTCACAAATGGTGCCTACAAGCAGTAGTAAAGCATAATTATTTAGAAAAATCATGTTCCGTACTTAAAGGTGCACTGTGTAACTTTTTGCTTGGGGGTCCGTCACCTCCTTGTGTCTATTAAACAGCTCTACCTCATGTTTATTGGATTACAGGTGGTTTTATAGCGTAAAAATACCTAGAAAAACTGACTTTGTGACTGTAAGCTGGGTCGCCTCTCCACAGATCTGACCTGCAACTTGGTCTGTTTGGTGTCATGACGATAGGAAAGGTTTAATGCCACAGTGTGAGATATTCCAAACAAAGAAAGATTACGCAATTTACATTTAATAGGTTTCACTTTCTGCAGCACATATAAATCTGTTAGTACGGATGGAAGAGGGAAACCTGATTTTGTTTCAGTCATTTCCACCTTAAGTTCTTTTTCTCTGTATATTTCTTTCTTTTCTTCCAATCTTTCCTGAAAGTAGAAAAAGAACTAAACTCATTTCATATTATAATGCTTCTCCCGTCACGCTCGCACTCGCCAGCCTGTTGTCAAGCTGTTCATTTTATACAGACTTCAAAGTGGAGCACAGCAGACCCATGGATAATCTCAATTAGTTTTCAGGGCTAATTAGCTTGTCTCTTCCAATATGATTCAATCTCAAACATAATATACCAATATAAAATAGTTAGCTATCGGTCAAAGCACTGTAGATTGTTTTAGATTGTGATTAGAATATGGAAAGAACTCCTAAACTCTCTTCCACTGTCGGCCTGTGTGGTGAAATGTGGACGTTAGTATATAAAAAAACAGTATTGGAATGTGATAAATAAGTCTTTAAAGGCTTACACTATTTTCTGATGTGTTCTAATGTTGTTTCCTGATCAAAAACACGCCTGGAGTTGTGTTTGGTTTCATTCACAACACACAAATCCTGCAAATTTAGGCTGCGTGAATTCATTTGGCACAAGGTAGAATGGAATATTTTGAGCTTTGGAGACGTAGACGGAATAATAATGCAGGATTATTCAAACATTTCTGAACTCCAGGTATGTTTTTGAGGAGGTAACAACATTATAACTTGACTGAAAGCTCACAAGAACCCATTTTGCGTAGTGGAGGATCTTTAAAAAGAAGCCAGATAAGCAGAGGAGATTCACGGTGTCTCCAGAGGGACACGAAACAGAGAAACAGAGAGCTTTGTCCTTGGCTCTGTGACCACACCACCAAACATTGATTGTTGTCGACGTCAAAGCTTCAGCACCAACACTGACCTGGGTTCCAAAAATATTCTGTCTCGATTGTAGCGGGGATAAAACGCACTGTATCGACTGAAGAGGAGCAGCTCAGGTCTCTTATGTCAGTAACAGCAGTGATTCCCAAAGTGAACCAAGACACTGTGGCTAAAAATAAAAAAGCAAATAATTGAGTTTGTAATGAACTACAGTTATTTTGCAAAAGCTATTACTTCCTTACAGTCATTGCCTCCAAATAAATATTAGTCATTTGAGGCTGTAGCTCACAAAATGACTCATTTAGGAGTTAGCCTTTTGAAATGATGGATTGTGCAGCACTGTTGTGGTGTGGGGGCCTCTCGGGACTTTGGCGATGACGAGGTTTCACTAAAAATCACTAAATATAATATTTTTAAAGCATATTTTCGCTGTAATGAGCTAAAGCAAGTTCTTGGGTCGTATCAGTGATCAGGTTCAACGTTTGTGGATTTACCTTTTGGATATTTCTTATTGAAATATTGTGTAAATAACAGGAAAATCTGCACTTTTGTTCCATATTTAAAACTCTTTTAATTGGTGGTTTTCAGATTCTACTCCAAGATGGTGCAAGAGACAGTTTTTCTTATTGCTTAATTTCAGATGACAGTATAACTTTCTATAGACCTTTCAACTTTCATCTTTATTATTGTTGGGAAATTATTGTGCAGCAGAGAAATAGATTATTTATTAAATCTATTATTTAATTCAAATGGGAGGCAACTAAAGTGAATATAGTTGGATTGCAGATGAGTTCTTGGGTTATTCAATAATAGAAATGATCGGGTTCAATATTTATGAACTTTTTAATGAACCTTTTGTATATTTCATGGCAAAGTGCAATATAATCAATAGGAAAAACTGGCTGTTGCGCTCATCTGGGAGTATAACATCATCACACTGTAGAATCTGAAAACCACCAATTAATTACGATGTACTTTGCCCTGAAATATGATATACTGGAAAGACAAATTCCCAAATATGGAACCTGTGATGCTGTGATGTCATCTGAAACCCAGGACCTGTAGTATTTGATGGGCCTAACCTGTCATATGTACTTTAAATTTTGTGTCAAATAATAGAATAACCGTAGAAAAACACTGTCTCTCATCACTCACCAATCATTGTTCAGCAGAATCATGTTAAAAACTGATATATCTAATGTTATTCATACTTTCCAGCTGGCATCATCACCATTCCCTGGAGTGGTGAAGCTAACTACAGGCACTGCTCTGTCTGTTGCTCAAGTTAAACTCATCTGAGCTTGTTTTAACACAATCTGCGCGTAAAGAACTGACTGAGCTAGAACTGTAACAAATGATCTGATTTTGTATTGTTGAACGAGAAATGTTAAGTTGTTGCGTTGTGTCACCATGGTAACACGTGTGCGGCGGTGCAGGTGCAGCAGGAGCACCCGTACGAGCTGTCCCGGGTGCGCAGGGGCTCCACGGACTTCCCCCCTCAGCCCTACACCCCGTCCCTGAAGAAGCACCTCCAGAGCCCCCCCGTGTACGCGGACATGGACCCCCCGGTGAAGAGCAGCCCCGTGTACTCGGAGCTGCGCCTGGACACCACCCGGCTGCACCCGAGCTGGAGCGCAGAGGGGTACTCCCGTCACCCCGAGCAGAGGGCCAAGCAGCTCAAAACTCTGGACATACAGGTGAGGGCTGCTTCAATTGTGAACTTTAAGCACTGCCGATATTTTTGAGTCAATATACAAGGTCGATTTAGATTATTTTCTTCAATTTCTGTCTTTTAAATTTACTACAAAGTCACCCACAGCTCTTTTTTCACCACAAACTCATAAGGAAACTGTGTAGTGAGACTTTGTGCATTTTTCTCTTCTTACTAAAGTGTTCAAATGAATCCCTGTTGAACAAAACCCAATATCGCTGGAAATTTAAGGCCAATAACTATTATGCTAAAAAGTCTAAATATCAGCCATCGACATGTTGGCCAACAAATATACTGGTCTACCTCTAGAATTAACTGATATGTCACATCTGCTGCTCATGTCCAACCAAGACACAAAAATCTACTGAAAACTCTGACCTGGTACATGGGGGCCCTTCTGTTGAAATGTAATGTCCTCTGCAAACTGCACGAGTCAGATACTAAATACATTGTAAAAGCAGAACTATTTTTAGGAACATAATGCTGAGGTCTTTAAACTCAAGGTCGTTGAAATGAACAGAGCACGTCAGGTGAAAATGTATGGACTTAAAAACACATAGTAATAATAGTAATGGATTGGATTTGTATAGTGCCCTTTAAGACGGGTAAAGTGCTTTAGTGTTTTATACAATCGCTCCATACTCTGCTGTTCCCCTCCGACCACAACCAACACATACACTCACACACACATTCACACTTGGCAACGTGGGGTAAGTGTATTGCCTAAGGACGACCTTGGTTCGAGCAGGAATTGATCCTCTGACCTTCAGGTGTGTGTGAGTGCTCTTCCCGGTTTTGAAGCCTAAAGAGAGACAACAAAGATCATGTAAACAAATGCGTGAACAAATGGTGAGAAAACTGCATAAAAATATGTTTAAGTTGTACAATACAAAAATGAGTGAGTACTTCAGCCTGGTAGTATTTCATCTCTTCTGCTAACGATTAAATTGTAAGGCCTGTCTTTGTTGCAGAGCGGAGCAGCTCTGGACCCAGCCCACCTGGAGTACTGGCTGGAGGACGTGTACACCCCAGGCTTCGACTCTCTGCTGAGGAGGAAACAGGCCGACCTCCGGAGGGCGCGTGTCTGTAAGCTGGGGGCCCTCATTGCCGCTGCCACGTGCACGCTTCTGCTGGTCATCGTGGTTCCCATCTGCACCATGAGGACCTGACCAGCCCAAACCCCCTGTCCCACAGCAGAGGGCTGAAGTCAGGGCTGCTTCTCACTGTGTGGGGCCTATGCAGGGTTGTCACACTAAAGGGAATGGAGATACTATAATGAAATCATGATATAAGTGATCACTGGTTTCAAGATCACAGAAAAATAAGTTATTTAAAATCCTTATGTGTGTTTCCTGTCGAGTGGCCACCATGGAGATATTTTTGCTTTGCCTGGAATGTTCCACAGTGTGACATAAAACGTTTACAGGCGATTATTACTATAGTGCTCTTTCAGTTTTCCAGGCTTTTGCAGTTATGTTACAATTTTGTGCATTATTCATTCACTCTGACCAACACTCACCAACACACACCACATTCTTATTAGGCAGTGTGAGTGACGTGTCTGAGAACACCACTACAGCTCTGACACTTGGTCCCACTGTGGCACCTGGAATTCTCAGCGGTTCTTCCATCTCAGTACCAACTAAGTCAACTTTGCTTAGCATCTGAGATCTGACAAGATCAGATTTTGATAAGGTTTGGCCACAACTTGAAAACACTTACTCTCCACAGAGCTGACCTCTAACATGGCTTGCTGCCACTAAATGTTTCCTTTTCTCCATCAAAATAAATCAGAGTAATTGCATATGTAATTCTGAATATTCCACATAAAGCAAAAAGATTTCTGTGAAAACAAGTAGATGGCTGACCCTACACCAGTAAAGTTACACCGTGCACTTTTAATAATTTAGATAAATCAGTTAGATTATCTGCACAGACTATTCTCAGATAAGGCTGAACATTCATCTTTAGAGCCCCCTAGTGGCTTTGGTTGCCCAGTACATGTGCATAGTCCACACAGCTGGAGGCGGCCCTGACTGTGGTGGTGAAAAGCTGGAGTAGCCAGGATATTTTATTAGTTCTACTATGGTGCAACGTATTTGAAGTGACTTTTACTAATCTAGTGGAATGTACTAGATTTTTTAGAAAATATTCCAACATGAATGATCTTTTAAATGTTTGAACCATAATTCTGTACATCTTGATGAATGAATGTTATGTTTTGAGTTGTTTTGCAGATGGGGCAGCCCATAGATAGAACAACAGAACATATAAGGGTCATACTTCCACAGCTCCAGTGCCAATTATATGCCTTAAGACATACCCACATTAGCAGCCATAGCACAGAACATTACAGTGCAGAGATACAACCCATAATGATGCCTTAAAACATACAGTTCTCACATGACAACAAGCGTCCACAATATACTTTTTTTGTTGCTGTTTTTTTTTTTTTTTTACCGAGAAGCAATAACAAGTATCCCAAAACCCATTCAGTGGCAAGTACTATGTCTAAAGAATACATCATGCCAAGATATAATATTTTTCAAGGTTTTTTTAAACAATATTATGGGTATATGATAAAAATACAAAATAAGTAAACATAATAACAAGTCTTCCAGTGTTTCATTTGAATTCTATGTTTTAAGGCTCATTTCCAATCCCTTTTGCCCTCTACATCGTTACAGTCACCACACACACACACTGGATGCTCTTCTATAGATAGATTTTATAGTATTTATTACATTTAAAATATTCTATAAACAAGTTCACAAGCATTTGGCAGTGTAGAAGGGAGCAGGCGAGGTGGTTCAATAATAATTCCTGGGCTGGAAATCTAAAGCACCTATAAGTGTCTTGTGATTTATTCAAGCACCGTTGCCGTAACAATAAACAGTATCAAATGTTTTTTCTATCCTTTGAATGGTCAAAAGTCCTTTAAGTAATCTTTAATAGGAAGTTGAAACCCATGATGCCAAAATTATTGTTTTTCTAGTGCATTTAAGTGCCATAGAATAATGAAAAAAATAGGTTTTAAGGTGCATAGTGTAACTTTTCTGGCGAGGCACCTGTCATATACTTGTTTCCATGGAGATGTTATCGCTTTGCCTAGAATGCTCCACAGTATTACTCAAAAGAACCCAGAAAAACCTAGATTCTTAGTGTGAGTGGCCTGAGGGAGTGATCTGACCAGTAACTTGGCCTGGTGTCACCGACTGTTGTCTCCAGGGAGATCAATGTCCTACTGTGGAACATTACAAGCAATATTTATTGAAACAGTTGGCGGATCCTGCTGAGAATTTACACAGTGCACCTTTAAATATGGATAAACAAATACTGAGTTTTAGATGACCTTACAACCAGGCCAAAAATATTGAATACACACAGGGTCAGGTAAAATGAACATTGATAAAATGTGGAGTCTAAATAGAAATGATCTGGTTCAACATTTGTGGATTTTTCATCACATTTCAACAGAAAGTACAGATAAGTAACAGATGGGAAAAAGTGGTGGTTTTCAGATTCATGAATTCCATCTAAATCAGTTCTTTCTGCACAGACTGTGTTCAAATAATGCTCAGATTAAAGTCTAACAAAGCATCAGACACAACAGTACCCACAGTTAGCATCACAGCCCCAGGGAGTGTTGATGACATCCATGCAAAGTATAAATAGAATGTTGTGATGCAATCTGAAACCCGGCAATAGTATCAACGTTTGCCATCTGCCAGTCTGTGATTTTTATTTTTTATTTATTTTTTTGGTTTTAAGTTTTCTCCTGTGTACAGTTGTCAAAATGGTCTTTGGATTCCCAGCCCTCGGATTCTAAATGTACGTTTTCTGAATGTAGAAGGTTATTTTAATAGAATCAAATGAATGTAGATAGTTAAGGACTATTTTGAAATTGTTATTTTTTATTCCACTGCGCTATTGGAAAATGACTAGAATGAAAATACCTGTAGTCTTTATTAGAATGTACTCAACACTGTGTTTGTATGCAGACAAATTTGTATAGTTTAGCACCAAGAGGACTCATGGATTTGTTCATCTGTCCATCTCTGAGGCACCACAGAATGTCTTCCCAGTGCACAATGTTAAGAGTTAAGGAAATATTATGAGGTGTATTTTTAGTGGCTTAAAGGTCTTATATTACACAAACTGGATTGTGAGGTTTAAGCCATGTTATAATGTTGTTACCTCCTTGAAAACATGCCCTGTTTTATTAGTCTGTCTACATCTTCAAAGCTCAAAATGCTCTGCTCCACCTTGTGATGTCATGGTAGTTTTCAAGTTAACAGCGACGTTTCACCTTTAGTTCAGTAGAGACCGGCAAATTCCAGGGCTGAAATCATCCAGATGATTCTCTTGAAGGTGTATGGACGTGGTGTTTTCTGTTTGAGAGAAGAACTTAAATGTCTGTCTAAATATGAGGCTTTGTGTGTTAAACATGTGCAAATGAAACTAAACACCATTCCAGGTATGTTTTTAGTGCGGTAACAACATTGATCAGTAATATGGACCATTTAAATGCAGATGAGAATGTAGAGTTGGTTCCATGATGATCTGACCATGACAGAAGAATGTATGTGCGTTCTGTCCGGAGCTGCAGTGCCATTTATATTATAATAAGAGTAATACTATGTGGACTCTACTTATTCCTTTGCCTGTATGGATTACATATTAAAGACATGGAAACATGTGGTTTGCCTTTGTGAGTTTTTATAAAGCAGTATTCATCATATCACAGGTCACCAGGCATTGTAGTCCTACTGTGAGCAGAACTCAATATATGTATGTAATCTGTGTTTCTTGCAATAAGGAATGATAAAAAATGAAGAAATAATACTCTTTATTTTCTTACACAAATTCATAGACAGAATGGCTTTACAAGTCATTGGTCCACTCTTATAGAACAGAAACCAAGCAAAGCAGCACATAGCACACATTTACACCAGGGCCAAGGTTTACAATAAATTAGAAATACAAAATAAATGTGTGCTACTCTAAACGTATGGCTTCCCCTCCGAAAACAGACCAGCTATTTCGGCTGTGGCCCGGAGGACATGCTTTCAGAATGGAATGATTTAGAATTTTCAAATAAATCTCTACACATTCAAAACTCCTACTACAGTGATGAATGTTGGGTTTTCTCTGAAACATAGACAGGTGTCCTGGGACAGGGCTGTCTGTCTGCAGGGACACCTGGGGACATGTCTCACATAGGGCACATACACTAACTATACAACGAAACACACACTTATGTGGCATGGCGTTGGACAGTCCTCACATTCAGGACTCCTCTTTTTGTGCTTCCTAAATTAAGAGTCACAGAAAATAAGTTTTGGACTGGTCATAGTTGAAAAGAGTTTTAAAAAGTGCTTGATTAATTTATATTAGATGTGGATATTTGCATAAAGTGCCATGTACTCAGGATGTTGCCATAGAAACCCCTCATAGACAGAGGGGAGGGCTAGAGTGCGCGGTCCACTGAGTGCACTGAGTACAGAATACACATACTAATCAATATATTTATGTTGTTCCTCACAGGACATTCAGACAGACAGGACAGTTGCATTCTTCATTTGGGGACTTTGGGGAGATGTGAGACAGTGTTCACAGCCTATGTACAAGAAGAGCCCCACTGCTCCTGGAGGCACAGAGCCAGGAGGAGAGGGGGGACTGTCTGTGGGAACATGTGACAGTCTAGTGCCAGCGCTGCTCCTCACAGACAGCCCAAAGTGCACAGCTTCTGTACACACTATGTACAAATATGTACACATTATCAGCTCTGAGCTAGAGGAGCTCCAGTGCTCTGCTGCATCCACATGTACTTGTACATGTACTTGTACACGTATTTTTATATCAGTTGTGTCCCATCAGCTTCAGTCTGAGGAGCCTTTAGTCTGGAGCTCACAGCTTGTTCATTTGGAAAACAGGGATGGGCAGGACCTGGTGGATCTTGGCCCGCTTAGAGTCTGTATCCAGATGGACCCAATGCGGGACAAAGGAGCCCTTGAAGCCGATGAACGTGAACTTCTCTGCAACACAACAAAGAACACCTCTAAGAACCTCTGTGTGCTCTAGTATTCTCTAATAAATGTGATTTCAGTAAAAGAAACTAACTAATCTCAGACTCATTTAAGAAACATAATTCTGGGCTGCTCTTTTCTTTATAGAAAAATGTTCCACATAAGAATAGACAGCCACTTGAAACAGGCTGGAATACATGTCACAGTATCATTCTAGTTAAACTCCAAAACTATTTACCGTGGAACATGATGAGTGCAGCACCACCTGATGACTATCAAATGTACTACAGAGTACAGAGAGGACAGAGAGTACATACCTCTGAGTTTGATAGAGGGGTCGGCTCCCAGGGTGTGCAAAACCTTCATCCAGGGGCCCCTGATCACTAAGCGGCCCTTAGAGGTCATCAGAACAATTGAGCTAAGGGCATGAGAGAGAGAGAGGTATGAAAGTGTAACATTTACTGGGTATTTTTTAGTACTATTGAATATTGAACTTGAGAACTTTTCAGTAATTTGATTTAAACAAGAAAACAGTGCGCATTTTTGATACAATGCGCACTGTAAGTCAATTGTGAGTCAATTAACAACACTAAAAAGAAGTATCTAAACAGTATGGACTATAATGTTGGCATAATCCACTCCAACTAGTTTTTTTTTAGAAAGAGAAACCACTTAAAAATGCTTCATGCAGTTCAAATGATTTAAATCTGATACTATTAGTTTTGAGAGTTCTTATTTGCACCTAACATAACTAACTCTACTCTAGTTGTTATAAGTTAAAGTAGCTAACCCCATTCAAATAGAGGCTCTTACATTCAAACCTTCTTGTACAGTACACATCACTCACTTGTCTGGGAGCTGGCTGATGTAGTTGTGGATCTGAGTGGGGATGCCCTGGAGGACAGACATTTTGAACCCTGTGCTCTGCACCACCTTCCCATCATGGCCGCTCACCACAACAACTTGCACGCCGTCCTCCGCTTGGTACTTTGTCCCATTCACCTGACAAACACACCAAAGGTCTAATACATGCAGTCCCTGTTTTGAATTTTGAAAATCTGGTCACCCTAAGATTGACAGATGGAGATAAGTATGTTTAATGCCATACAGTGGGACATTCCTGGCAAAGCAATAACAAATCTCAGGTAGTGGTAGTAGTAGTAGTAGTAGTAGTAGTAGTAGTAGTAGTAGTAGTAGTAGTAGTTTTCCTTAACCAGAAAAATTGTATTTTGCACTTGTAAAATATTTTTATTTTGAATACTTGTATTTTCATTTGTGTTGCCATGTTAGCCATAAACATACACATAGTTGTGAGGACTATTTCAACCAATCAAGTACAATTTATTTTTTAGGTTTCTGACACACCATGAAGATTATTCGAGATGGCATGGTTGAGTGTACTGAGTACACAAACTAAACACTACACCTGTCAAAGGCATAGTCCCATAGTGACACCTTTGTAATTACTCTGAGAAATGTCTTGAAAGGTTTGGTCTTAAAGCGCCCATATTATTTTCTGATCTACGTTACAATGTTGTTTCCTCAACAAAAACACACCTGTAGTTGTGTTTGGTTTCAATTACACATTTAACACACAGACCCTGCATATAGGCTAAGTTTAACTCTTTGAACTAAAGGAAAAAAGAGCTGCTAATTTGAAAGTAACCACTACATGGAATCACGAGTAATCCAGGATTACACAAATATGTGTAAATTAAACTAAACAAAACTCCAGGTATGTTTTTAGAAGATAACAACATTCTATGATAGTTTAAAGATCATAAGATCATAATTTTGCATAATATAGGGCCTTTAAGAACACTATCAGTACTGAAACAAAACTTACCTCAGTGAAGGCGTAATCTTCCTTGATGTGGAAGAAGCGTTTGCTGTAGGAATCCAGGCGGACCTCCAGGAAGTGGTCAGACCAGGGCTGTGGACAGAGGAAGACGTTTTCCTTGATCACCATAAGTGCTGTATGCACACATGGGAGGTTTAACAGCTCACTGACAGCTCTACACAAGGTTATTGATGTTAGAAGTTCATTACAATTGTTATGTTACAATTGTAATTATGTTACAATAATTGTTGCAATTATTGTAATATAATGTGATGTGTGAGCTACTGTGTCCAAGTAGTAATTTCTCTTGTAGATCAATAAAGTCTGTCGAAGTCTAATGTGTAAAGTAGGGTGCCCAGACTTTCAGAATCAAAAACTGGGACACTCTCAGTTTGGGATGATGGTAATAATAAAATTGTGAAACGAGAGCGTAATTAAGGAAAATTGCTCTTCACTCGGCCCATTTTTAACTAACATGTGAGTCAGTACAGTCACATTTTCTTTGTGTTTTGCTAATTTTTAAGCAGCTCTCTGTATTTTAGCTAAAAAAAAAAGACAATTTAAGCTTCTCTTTAGTGTTGGCAGGGATCAAACTGGTCAAAAATGAGGACACCTGAGACATTTCTTGTATAAAACTGGGACAAATCAGTGGTTTTGGATAAATCTGCTGGGACAAGGGACACAGGGCTCAAAACTGGGACTGTCCCAGTGTAAAAAGGGGCATCTGGTCATTGATTTACTATGAGGCAGAGTTACAGTGACAGGAAGTTTATCTCAACCAAAATAATATCAGTGGGTGCACCTATTTTTTTCCAAATGAATTGTTCAAGAATACAACAGAGATCATAATGCCAATGATAAGTTATGTCTGAAAATAGCTTTGTGCAAATATATAAACATAGCATTGTACAAAACCCAGGTTAAAATCAAATAAAATACTATTATTAGGATAGAGCCTAAAGCCTCCTCTTGTCAATAGTAGTACAGAAGATGAGTTACAACATTACAACATAACAGTCCAATTTCCTCCAACACATTTGGCACGTAAAGTGTTGCCAACCAATGAACTACTAATCAGTCTTAATAGCTGTTACAATTTGGAGTTACCATGAAAAATCTGCTTCTATATCTGCATCCAGAGGCTAAACCTAGAGGCTACACTTCTCGTTTAATGTTTTAATATTGGAAATGCCACGGAATGTCATAAATAAACATGTCGATTACATTCTTTCTCCTAATACATTAATTGGCTTTGTAATTAATTTGCATCTGCTAATGGGCTCTGTGCACTCACTTCTCAAGCTGATACAAACTATTATTAAAAATGTTAAATATATAATAAACAGTCTATTAAAATTACACTTAATTTGCAAGACTATCCAATTGTTTGTATTTTGAACAAAAGGTAAATGGAGCTGTTAAAAACTACCACTACATGACATCACAAGGTGGAACCGAGTATTTTGAGCTTTGGAGACGTAAACATATTAATGAACTAGGATTATTAAAACATATGTGAATGAAACAAAACACAACTCCAGGTATGTTTGTCATGAGATAACACTATTAGAACATGGAATAAAAAGGACAACAAGAAGCCATTTTGGTAATATAGGATCTTTAACCTTATTTGTTAAGTAAAACATGTTGTCAGTGACATCCAACTGCAGCTCCCTGTCCACTGTCTTATCTTATATCTTATATCTTAAATACTGATACTTTAAAACAACTCCATAAAGACAGATTTGGAGAGGAAGTAGTGAGGCTCTCGATAGAAACATATTTAGCCTGTCCAGTGTGACAATAGACTTTAGCAGCAGCCTGTGCGTGCATATGTTGGCGTACCACTTCGTTGTCGGGAAGCTTGCGGGGCATGGGCAGCTCCACCAGGGGGAGCTCTGCGTGCTGGGGGTAGGCCTGGGACATGCAGGTACTGGGAGGGCTGTTTTTGGGGATGACCGCGATGATCTTGATGCGTTCACAGCCTTTGAGCGAGCAGAAGGAGAAGCCCTCCCTGTGGTTAAGGGCCAACACCCTCAAAAAGAGCAGGCTATAGGACACACAAAAACTCTGTTATTAAAGGTTTGGACTAGTTCTGAATGTTGTTACACGAAACTAGCATAAACAATTACCTCTAGTTACAGATTTTAACATTTCCAAAACTGCAGATAAAAAGAACTGCATTATGAATTAACTTAACAGGTATGAGAAGAATTTAGTTATGTGCTCTTACTGCCATAATAAATAAACCTCAATAACAGCTAAACCTCTTAACGTGCAGATCGAGGGCACATCCACGTTTGCCTCATTCTCAGTAAATAGACAGACATGTGAAAGCTCAGAACAGAACAGACTTTCCTTCCTGAGCTGCAGAGGCGGCACAGACACTGATTCATGGTTAGCTGCAGGTACTGCAGTTTAGTTACCATTAAGATCAGAGAGAGACATTTTAGGTTTAAACCAACTGGATTTGATGAGGGACACGTGTGAAGTTATTTCCGTTTTCTGACTGGATAAACCAAAACACCAAATGACAAAATCAACTTTGGTAACATGGTAAAATACAAAAATAATAAATCAACAACATCAAAGTGAAATTTGATTTAAACATGTTAACTCTTATCTGGGTTTAGAAAATTTGAAGTACAAACTCTACAATCTACTATATCTCTGAATTCCTGCAGTTTTGTCTCTTAAAGGTGCATTGAGTAAGTTTTCTGGTGGAAGGTCCATCAAATGGTTTTCTCCAAGGAAATATTATTGCTTTGTCTGGATTTTTATACAGTATGGCAATAAAACCTTCTATCACCATGGAGACCAGACCAGGTTTCAGGTCAGGTCTGTGGAGAGGCAACCACACCCACTGTCAGAATGCCTGTTACTTCTGAGATATACTATGGATGATTCATTTCCATAGGAAAAAGAAAGTAATGGACCCTGCACCAGAAAAGTTACCCAATGTACCTTTAAATACAAAGTTGCTTCTCTATATTATTATTCTGTGTCCCCGATGATGTAAGTCCTAAAGCTCCACTGACCCGGTGTCCTCCTCCCAGTAGTAGTAACCCCTGGTGGGATGTGGGTGCTGCAGCTTGTCCTTGTTGTTGGTGGGGGCGTAGGTGGCGGTCTTGCGGGTGACTTTGGTGACGCGGTCGTGCAGGTCGGAGAGGATGGTGAAGGTGGTGCCTCGGGGGTAACACAGGCCCACGTTGATCCAGTCGTCCCTGTCAAAGAGCACAAGACTCAGTCAAAGTGTAGGGGGTCTTGAAGGCTTGAGTGGAGTGTTAAATGGCCCGTATTATGCTGTTTTATGCACTATCCAGAGTTGTATTTTGTTTCATTCATATGTTTAACACACAAGCCCTGCATATTTAGGCTGTGTGCTTCTCTCAAACGGAAAATTTCAGCCCTGGACTTGCTTATCTCCACAGAACAAAAGGTTAAAGGCTGTTTACTTGAAGATTACTGCCTCATGACATCACAAGGTGGAGCAAAGCATTTTGAGCTTTGGAGATATACACAGAATAATAATAAACATATGTGAATGAAACAAAACACAACTCCAGGTATGTTTTTTGAAGAAGTAGCATTCTAAAATGGTTTAAAACTCTCAATGTTGCAAAATTCTCAATTGTAATTTTAAAGAAATATTAGTCATCACAAAGAGGGTCTAAAATAAGCCAGTCCTTTCAACTTTCTGTTTGAATACAGAAGGAGCGTGTGGCTTGGCATGGTCAGGCAGTTCCTCACTTATCTC